>CAHIKZ030000698.1:0-15000 GCA_903632075.3 Acanthosepion pharaonis | reverse complement strand
TTATGTACCATGCGTGATACATGCTTAGGTGATCATGTATCTTTCAATACGTGACTGACAAGGCAGATTTTTTCCCACAGTAGGTTGCCATTTCTTTCTGCGGTAGACCAGTTGACAACCAAGGCTACAGAACCCAGCCTGTCCTGCTATTTACCCATAGCTGTGAGGAGAAGAGGATTCATACTCTTTTCAAGGGCACGTAAATGAATGTAATGGATTCAACTGGAATTTGAACTCAGCTCTCCGATTCCTCAGTCTGAGCCACTATCTATTACTCCACCATGCCTCTTCTACACAATAGTAAGTTTGCATAAAAAAAAACGCATCATGAGTAAAGAAAGTAATAGAATTTGATACAGCAGCAGATCTTGTATGTCAGATAACCAAAGAATTTGGCATGGAAGTGTCTCAGCAGATAGTGTAACATCATTTAGGCAAGACAAACATCAAATCTATCACCATTCAAATAGAACCAAGAAGCTAGATTAGTCTTTGTAAGCAAGTATGTTGTCTGGATTAATGGAAATTGGGTATTAGGGTGCTTCAGTAATGAAAATAAGTTTAATTTGGTTGTTTCTGACAGCAAATAGCATATCAGATGGCATAAGGGTCTTTCTTCTCAAATGTGTAAAAATACCATTTAAATTCAGAGGTGGTAGTGTATTAGCAAGGGGTATGAACTCTGGTAGTGACACACTCATTCAGTTATGGATTAAAATAAATATATAAGAATATTACTGATGTATGTTGCTTCTTCCCTAAAAGCATCTCCTGCCTCTGGGTCCACCTTTAGGCAAGATAATGGCCCTTGTCATACTGCAAAAATGATAAAGCAATTCTTTGAAGTTGGAAATGTAGAGGTTATGGCATGGCACACCCAAAGTCCAGATTTCATTCCAATCGAGAATCTTTGGAAGATCATCCATGATAATGTTAAAGCAAGGAGATTGACAGCAATAACTGATTTGGGGTAAAAACTGTAGAAGAACTACAGCAAAATGACACCTGTGACAAATTTAATGAAGTCCTGTAGTCATAGATGTGCAAAAGTAATTAAAATTCATGGCCTATCAATATTAAATCAATAATTTTAATCTAATTTATGTGTGTTTTTACAATTTTCTTTTCTAGTTTTCATAATTAGACATTTTTGTTGTATCAAACAGTTTTGGTTCTATAACTTTCTTTATTCTTGGTTCATTTTATGCAAATTTGCAAAAGTGTAGAACAAGGGCTAAAATATATTTACTGCTATTTTTATTGTAATCAAATCTGTAGAATTGGAAATAAAAAAATTTCTTCTCTAATATTGGATGTTACTGTATATATTTAAGAACATATACAAATGTATCTATTATAAAGTAATGATATAAGGTCTATTCATTAATTTAATGCTGAATTTAATTTTTCTATGTTTATCGTATTATATGCAAGCATCAGTAAAGATTAGTTTAAAAGTTTCCTTTTCATAAATTATTGTTTATCAATTTAAGACTTGGAAAGGGAAACACTAAAACTGTTAAATTTTTTGTATGCAGACTTTTTTATCTTTAAAGTTTTCTCTTAATTAATAAAATAATTGTTTCAAAAGTCTTTCTTGTAACTCTTGCCAAAAAAAGTTAGCCAGTGCAAAGAATTTTGAGACATCAGAAAAACTTTATCCAGCTAATATATATATAACTATAAAATTTTGAAAATTTTGTTTGCTACTGCTTTTAGTTGAGCTAGAAGTAGTGACCACTTTATATATAAACCAATTAGCCAAGTAAATTTTGCATATTTTATTCTGGACTAGTCATTAGATAAAATATAGAAAAGTTTGAGATAATACTTTAAACTATAAAATGTTTCAATTCATAATACTGTATATTTGATGTAATTCGAGAAATATCTGGGCACTTTCACATAAATCTGAAAAGAGTTTTGCCTTTATTATCTCTCTATATCTCTGAGATGAGGTATTATGATTACTTGCATTATTTACATTATTGCCATATTCACAAAATTTAGGCCGTTGTATGCTTCAGCCTTTTTCAGGTAATTGGAATTTCGAACCAAACCCTTTATTTCGTCCACCGTGGTAAATTGTTCTAGTTCCACGTGCCATGCCTCTTCCAGATGTCTCAGTTATTTCCCTTTAACTCAACTCTCCAATTTTTTGGTTTACCACTGCTGTGGTATTGAACTCACAACTCTTTTGGATTTAGTCACTAGATCTGGGCCATATGTCCTTGAGGACATATGTGTATGAATTTTTGGGACTTATAAACCTAATATCTCAGCAACCATATTTTTATCAGTTCTCATATTGCAATTTTTATTATTATTATTATTATTATTGCATTTTTTTAACCCGAGCTTATATTGCAATTTTTGTTGTTATTCATTGTTTTTCTCTAGCACTCCTTATTACTGGTTCCCATATTGTATTCATATCTATGCTTGGTTGGCTCAGGATTTTTGTAGCTTAACATATGTGCTGATTCCTTAAGTTTTCATATTTTCCAATGATGCTCTCTGTCTATTATTTCAACCTCATCCCTTCCTTCCCCCCTATGTGGTCAGCTATGCCTGATTTTTTTATTTTCTCTTGTGTTACCACTTTCCGATGTTCTTGTAGTCTTGCCTTAAGGGGTGGCCTGTTGGGTTAAAGGGAAATAACTGAGACATCTGGAAGCGACACGGCACATGGAACTAGAACAATCTACCCAAGTGGACAAAATAAATTTTGCCTTTATGTTTACTATTTTTACATTGTTATTTATTTATTTTTGTAAAACAAAAGTTTCCATTTACTTCTATTTATCATTATCTTTCTGCAATTCTTTTTTTTTCTTGGAAATCTTCTCTGTTCTTCCTTTACTCTGTCTCACAAGCTTCCCACTAGGAGGAGCATGTACAACTAAAAAGCACTCAAAGCAACAGGCAGGTTGAGTGTTTATAGATTGAATGTGGCTGGTCACCTTAGTTGATTATATACTAGAGCTTTGTTCAGTATTTTACAGTCTTTTTATTAGTTTGAATAATTTTTAACTCTTAGTCTCCTAATCTATAATAATTATAGTAATTTATTATCTCAAGAAGACAAAATTCACCTCACAAATCAAACAAAATTATGCTAAATATTAAATGTTAAAATGAAAAGGATAATTATACTACTTGTAATTATAAATATAGAAAATAATTAATAATTTAAAATGACATTTATTTGCAGAATATTGTTGCAAATGGTAAAGCAAAAAATAAAAATGTTTCATATTTAAGTACTCACTTTTACTTTTGATCCAATTTTATGAGTCAAAGCAGCTTGGAGATGATCAGTAAAAGACATTTTGATATCAGTAGACTGTTTTATTTCATTCTTATTAATTTTGATTTCAGAAACTGTTCCGCTTGAAAAGCTGAAAAGATATTTTCAGAGATAATTTTTGAGTTATAATTTCTGAAAAATATATCTTAATTTATTCCATTAAAATAAATGACAAAGTTTATATCTGTAAATCAATCAGAAATTATGTGAAATATGAAAATATAATCTTCCAATTCATAGGTACCATATATACTCACAGATAGGTCATCCCACCGGATAGGTCACCCCACTGGATAGGTCACCTCACCGGATAGGTTGCACTCCTACTTTATGGCTTAATAATTGATGATTTACTGTTGACTTGCAGCTAGGTTACACTATAATCTGGGGAGTTACACAGCCCTTTTTAGGCGTAAGAATTATCAGATATCTACTTTTATTTCAAAACTTACAAATATTAATACACTTTTGCAGTTAAAATACATTTCGTCAATCATCATGTAAACAAAAGGAAGTAACTGTTGTACTGGTATTTTTATATTTACCGCATATTATTTTTATATCGAGTCAACTCGACAAAAAAATTGTTTCTATATATAGAAAAATCACAGCTTTAGTGTTTATGGGTATCATTTCCAATTTCTCGGAAATTATGATAACAAAGTAGTGTTGTTTTACATTTATGTCAAGCGGATAGGTCACACCCCTAATATTTTGTGAAAATATGCGGCCTATCCACGAGTATATATGGTAGCAGTTTTTCTAAGCACTTTTCATTGGATGGATCAGAATTGATGATACTATTTGAAACATTCTAATTATTATTAGTACAAAAATCATTTCTCTTTATATTGTATTTTATTTTGTCTATGGAGAGTCATTAATTTACAATATTATACCAACTAATAGTTGAGCCACCATGACATCAAACAAAAAGTAGAATTAGTGACTCTGGAGGCAATAGGTGGAATTGAAAAGGTAGGGAAAAGGTGACTGTTAAATGTAGCCACAGATAAGAATAGTTAAAGAACTGGAAAGGCTGCTGATTATAGAAAAAGAAAGGTTTTACATTGTGAGGAGGAAGTTAGTTGCTAGGAGAAAGCAAATTAGATAGAAGCAGTCAGTTTAGAAGATTGTTCAGAGTCATGAGATAGTTTGGAGTTCAAATATATATTTTTTTTAATTGGTATCATCCCATGCAGGGCAGTAAAGACACAAGGAGTTACAAGGTGTGGAAGAATTAAGAACAAAAACATTAATAATGAGCAGAAAGAGGAATGAGTAATTGGTAGGACAGTAGATAGCAATTGACATTACATTTAAATTTTTGCAGATTAAAGTTGGCTGGAAAGCACAGAGCCAGAAGGGAGTTCCACAAGCAAGAAGTACAAGAAAAGAAACTGGTAGCATAGAATTTATGCTTACACCTAGCCAGCTCAACTGTAAATTGATGGGATCTCAATGTCAGTCTAGTACTGTGTTTAAATTCAAAAAGTTTAGGTACCATAGCAAAGAGCTCATTCAAACAATTACCATGAAAATATTTATAGAAAAGTCACAGAGAGGCAACCTTATGGCAGTGGGAAAGTGACTGAAGCCGAGCCACTTCTTTGTATTTTATCATGGAGCTCAAGATAAATAGCAGGGGCACGGGATCATATGTGGCAGCATATTCTAAGTATATGTATATTTTGAAGTCTATGAGAAGAAAATTATTGACTTCAAATTATCCTAATTAGTATTTTTAATGGACTCAAAATAAACAAGTTTCCATAGCTATTGTAGTATGTGATCTACCACACTGTTTCTAATGCAGTATGCATTTTAACTTTCAAAATTGATTTATGGAATTTTTTTTTTTACTAATGTTCACCCAATACAAGGCCAAAAAGCCACTCAAGGTAGAGTGTTACTGTGTGGTGTTGTATGAGCATAAGAAAGGGCAAGAAGTGAAGTTCTTGAGCCTATGCAGGAAAGATAACAGCTAACTCTAGACTTGAAGAGATCAAGATTTAATTAGTAAATAACATTTCAGAGTTCAATTGCAGACATTAGAATTATAATGTGGAAGTTAGGAGGAACCAGAAACTCAATCCTAAACAAGAAAAGAGTGATAAATATATACTGTTCAAAAAACTGGAGAGGAGTGTGAACTGAATGATAGGAAAAAGACTTTATTACAAATTTGTGCCTATTTATGAATAAATATTTATTAAAAAATTTAAAATCATTAAAAATATGTTGAAAATATTAAGGCTTGTAAGCAGTTTGTACAGCATGTAAAAAGAAATAAACAAACCTGCTTTGTTTTTCTTAGCATTTTCCAGCACAAATAGTCAAAGTGAGATTGTAGCATTTCTCTGGCACCTCTCTCTTTTTTTTTTTCTTTTTTTTTTAATGTCAATTTTGGCATCCAGCAATGAACTTTCTGCTCCTTGAGTGTACATATACATACCCATATAGCATTTTCCAGCAAAAATAGTCATGGTGAGATTGTAGCATTTCTCTGACACCTCTCTCTTTTTTTTTTTTAATGTCAATTTTGGCATCCAGCAATGAACTTTCTGCCCTTGAGTGTACATATACATACCCATATAGCATTTTCCAGCAAAAATAGTCATGGTGAGATTGTAGCATTTCTCTGACACCTCTCTCTTTTTTTTTTAATGTCAATTTTGGCATCCAGCAATGAACTTTCTGCTCCTTGAGTGTACATATACATACCCATATAGCATTTTCCAGCAAAAATAGTCATGGTGAGATTGTAGCATTTCTCTGACACTCTCTTTTTTTTTTTAATGTCAATTTGGCATCCAGCAATGAACTTTCTGCTCCTTGAGTGTACATATACATACCCATATAGCATTTTCCAGCAAAAATAGTCATGGTGAGATTGTAGCATTTCTCTGACACCTCTCTCTTTTTTTTTAATGTCAATTTTGGCATCCAGCAATGAACTTTCTGCTCCTTGAGTGTACATATACATACCCATATAGCATTTTCCAGCAAAAATAGTCATGGTGAGATTGTAGCATTTCTCTGACACCTCTCTCTTTTTTTTTTAATGTCAATTTTGGCATCCAGCAATGAACTTTCTGCTCCTTGAGTGTACATATACATACCCATATAGCATTTTCCAGCAAAATAGTCATGGTGAGATTGTAGCATTTCTCTGACACCTCTCTCTTTTTTTTTTTTTTTAATGTCAATTTTGGCATCCAGCAATGAACTTTCTGCTCCTTGAGTGTACATATACATACCCATATAGCATTTTCCAGCAAAAATAGTCATGGTGAGATTGTAGCATTTCTCTGACACCTCTCTCTTTTTTTTTTAATGTCAATTTTGGCATCCAGCAATGAACTTTCTGCTCCTTGAGTGTACATATACATACCCATATAGCATTTTCCAGCAAAAATAGTCATGGTGAGATTGTAGCATTTCTCTGACACCTCTCTCTTTTTTTTTATGTCAATTTTGGCATCCAGCAATGAACTTTCTGCTCCTTGAGTGTACATATACATACCCATATAGCATTTTCCAGCAAAAATAGTCATGGTTTGTAGCATTTCTCTGACACCTCTCTCTTTTTTTTATGTCAAAAAATGAACTTTCTGTCCTTGAGGTGAGATATACATACCCATATAGCATTTCCAGCAAAATAGTCATGACATTGTAGCATTTCTCTGACACCTCTTTTTTTTTTTTAATGTCAATTTTGGCATCCAGCAATGAACTTTCTGCTCCTTGAGTGTACATATACATACCCATATAGCATTTTCCAGCAAAATAGTCATGGGTGAGATTGTAGCATTTCTCTGACACCTCTCTCTTTTTTTTTTAATGTCAATTTTGGCATCCAGCAATGAACTTTCTGCTCCTTGGTGTACATATACATACCCATATAGCATTTTCCAGCAAAATAGTCATGGTGAGATTGTAGCATTTCTCTGACACCTCTCTTTTTTTTTAATGTCAATTTTGGCATCCAGCAATGAACTTTCTGCTCCTTGAGTGTACATATACATACCCATATAGCATTTTCCAGCAAAAATAGTCATGGTGAGATTGTAGCATTTCTCTGACACCTCTCTTTTTTTTTTAATGTCAATTTTGGCATCCAGCAATGAACTTTCTGCTCCTTGAGTGTACATATACATACCCATATAGCATTTTCCAGCAAAAATAGTCATGGTGAGATTGTAGCATTTCTCTGACACCTCTCTTTTTTTTTAATGTCAATTTTGGCATCCAGCAATGAACTTTCTGCTCCTTGGTGTACATATACATACCCATATAGCATTTTCCAGCAAAAATAGTCATGGTGAGATTGTAGCATTTCTCTGACACCTCTCTCTTTTTTTTTAATGTCAATTTTGGCATCCAGCAATGAACTTTCTGCTCCTTGGTGTACATATACATACCCATATAGCATTTTCCAGCAAAAATAGTCATGGTGAGATTGTAGCATTTCTCCTGACACCTCTCTTTTTTTTTTTAATGTCAATTTTGGCATCCAGCAATGAACTTTCTGCTCCTTGAGTGTACATATACATACCCATATAGCATTTTCCAGCAAAAATAGTCATGGTGAGATTGTGGCATTTCTCTGACACCTCTCTCTTTTTTTTTAATGTCAATTTTGGCATCCAGCAATGAACTTTCTGCTCCTTGAGTGTACATATACATACCCATATAGCATTTTCCAGCAAAAATAGTCATGGTGAGATTGTAGCATTTCTCTGACACCTCTCTCTTTTTTTTTAATGTCAATTTTGGCATCCAGCAATGAACTTTCTGCTCCTTGAGTGTACATACCCATATTTGCATCAACAAAGTTATCTTACTATTTCATGACAATAGCTGATACTATTTAAAGAGCAATAGACTGTCCACTCATCAGAATTAATATTTCTATTCTTTACCAGGAATCATTGACTCACAAGAAGACTCATGACCCAAATGCTTAGATAGACCATATACAACAATATGGTAAACCTTGAATGCTCAAGTAGCTTGCAATAAGGCCAATTTTCTTTTGTTATATTCATTTTTTCTTTTCTGGTTTTAATAACATGACCTTTACATGCAGATAAGAAATATGTAAGCCTAAAAATGGTTAATGATAATCTTACCAATATTTTAACTAGTTTAAAACATGATAACAATTCTTGATTTATAATTTTTATTTAGTCATGCTAGTTATGAACCATATTCCATCTAAGCTGCACAGCTTTGTGCAAGTAAAAGTATGCCATGCACTGAAATTTTAATACTGTCCACGAATTTTGAAACTTTCTCAACATTGAACCAAAAAGATTTTCTAGTGTATTTTTGGCACAAGAATTTTTGTCAAATATTTAAATACATTAAACTACCTTATATTTTGGCTTAGCATACTTATAAGTTATATAAATACAAGTGTATTTGTATTCTTTGTAACTTTTGCTGTACTAGAGTTAGTTTCTTTGTATTGGTGGCACCAGGTGGCAGTGCCTTTGTTGCAAGATGTTTACAGAGCCACAAGGTGAAAAGACTAATTCCATGAAAGAGCAGACTACAACAATAATAATTGAAAAAATTAAGACTCATATGTGAAAACCTTCTAATAATGATAAGGACCTAAGAAAATATGGCATAGTTTTACAGCATTGTTAAACTACTTTATCTAATAAAAAAAAATATAGGATTAAATTATAAAGAAAAATCTATGCACTGAATAGTAATTTACTAAGAGAAGTTTAGTTGTGGCACAAGGCTAAAAGCAAGGAGTTTCTAATGTGAATCGAACTCACTACTCAGTTATAATTAATCTGGTGAGAGAAGCTTGCTAACCATTACACCACACCACATAAAAGTGCTCAAATCCATGCACAGAATAAATTATTTCTTTTTGTTACACATATAATTAACTGGCCTTTGTTTCGTAATCTTGTTGAGGGTGCATAAGGTGATTATCTCCCTTTCTCTCTTTTGAAAAACACCCTATTAAGCTTTAAAAAAAATCAATGATTATCTCAAAAATAAAAGTATTTTTGCACAGTTCACCTCAATTTTCTCCCAGTATTTTTCTTTATCCCATGCAGGCTATGAAAGAATTAGTGATATTATTAGTTATGTTTTACAATTTGTGATTCCTTCCTGACTTTTGTAAGCAATTATAGAAGAATAGATTGTCCATATTCTTACTGTCAACAATTCCAATATCAGTGACATGCCTTGGTCAGAATGACTAACAATGGAACAAAGCACAAATTGAGTTGGTTTCATGCCTTTCCCAAGAATATTAGCATGTAAGTGATATAAACAATTACAACCAGAGGAAGAATTCAGCCATTTTGCTTTTAGAGTTGCTAAACATTATACTTGTTTGCACTTCATAATAATACACTACAATGAATAATTAATAGACTACCTTCTGTTTGCTTTTTAGGATGATGTTAATGAAAAATATCTAGGAGTATATGTAACTAAAAAATATTTTGCAATTAACAAAAAGGTTTTTTTGGCTAGAATACATATTGAAAATTTATCCATTTGTGAGTGACAGTTTCAAAACAAAGTGGTGGCATGAGAGATATTAAAGCTAGAGTGGCAAAGGCCAGGGCAGTTTTTGGTCAGTTGCAGGTGTAGAATGTGATTAAGATAAGTAGAAGTACCAAGATCGGGTTTTATAAGATCTTGGTCATCCCATTCCTATTATAAATTTGCAAGACCTGGAAAATTATTAGGGAGCTGACAAGCTTATTGATCTATTTTATAGCAACAGCTTACAAAGGCTCATTAAGATTAAATGGCAAGACTATGTGAAGATGGTGGAACTGCAGGAACATGCCTTTATACAACCTCTTAGAAGATGGATGTTCATCAGCTACATTTTAGGCAAAAACCCAAACAATGGCTGTAACATGACACTCTGAATTAAAAAGGATAAAGGGATAACCAATAATTACATGGTGAAGGAAAAAGAAGCAATAGGTTGGTGATCCTAGAGTTAGTTATGAGTGGCAGCTGCAGACATGGCAGAGTGGAGATATTCTGTAGGGGCCTTATGTGACAGGAGGCACAAGGCAGATAGATAGATATTGAAAATAGTTGTTTTGATACTTTCACATTTATATGAATGTGATTGTGTAGAATGTGTCTTACCCCATATCAAGCTAGAACAGACATTAATGTCCGTTAGAGAAACCAAGTGCATGTTTGACCAAAGGTAACCTCCCAGCTGCTGAGTTCAGATTCATGTGACTGACCAGCTGCACTAGAATTTCAAACATGGGAAAGAGCCACGTGACAAATATATAAACACCCACTCCAGTGGTAAGAGGGACAGTCTCTATGAGATATGACATACAAGAATATATGGTCCATGTTTCAGGTGACGGGCTACACACACACACACGCGCGCGCATACTAGCTATCAGTAATTGACAAAATTAAGTGTTGAATAAAAAGTAATGTTAAATATAAAAGATAAAATCTTGTTTTATCATTAAATCTGAATAATGACTTTGTTACAATTCTATAGTAATGAAAATTAACACAACTCACCTGATATTAAAAGGTTTCTTTAAGCTTTCTATAACAGTCTTTAGCCAGTTCATTTTATCAACCTGGGACCATGATGTTCTTTCAGGAAGCCAATCATTGAGAGATTCATAGTGTGGATCTGTGAACTGAAAGCCAAAAATAATATTACAGTCAAAATAAGGAAATTTACATATATTTATTGCATGTAAATATACTGGATATGAATTTAATAGCTTTGAAATTAGTAGAGCATTGCTATAATTTTATTCTTTTTATACCAAAAAAATTAGCTTGGAATGAGAAAGCTGAGTTCAAATTCTGGTTGAGTTTGTTACATTCACTTATGCACAAATACCCTTAGGACAGCTACGAATCTAGCTATTCTTCTCCAGCTGTGGGTTAAATAGCAGGACAGACTGGGTCCTGTAGTCTTGGTCAACTACCTGTCTACCACAGGAAGAAATGGCAACCTACTGTAGAAAAATTTTCTGCTAAGTTAGTCATGAATCGAAAGAAATATGATCCCCCAGACATGTTTCACATATGGCACTTAACTGCCTGATACCAAAGTGGAAGATTTGTAGGGTTTAAAAATTTTATATTCATAATCTATTTGATAATCATTTAATAGATGCATAATAGGTTGGCCAAGAAATTGTTCTATTTTTGTCATTAGATGAAATTAAGAGCATTTAGTTTTAACCAAATTCAAAAGATCACTTTTGATTCTACTGGAATAGCTGACATAACACTGCATTTTTTAAATTGTAAAAATATTTCAGCATGATTTTTTTAAGAAAAGTAAAACTGCAAAGCAAATGCAAAATATGCCAATTATGGAGAAGGTTCTGTGAATGATCCAATGTGTCAAAAGTAGTTTGAAAAGTTTATACAGGAAATTTCTCACCAAATGATATTCCATGGTTATATAGACCAGTTTATGTTGATAGTAATGAAATCAAGACAGTACTTGAGAATAATCAATATTATATAACACAGGAGATTGCCAACATAGTCAAAACATCCAGTTTCAGTGCTTAAAAATCATTTGATATATGGCTTCCATGTAAGTAAAACAAACATAAACCTATTGGATTATATTTCCATGTGCAATTTAAAATTAAACATAACAAAATATAACATTTTTAGAACAAATTATGACAAGAAAAATTGATAATTTACAATAATATGGAATACAAAAGATTATGCAACAAGTAAAACAAACTACCACTGTGTCAAAGGTCAGTTTTCAGTATTTACCTATTTCCAGAAACAAGTAGCATGTGACATATAGTTATTTTAATGTGAGTTACCCATATATATATATGTAAGTAAGGATAAAAATTACTCACTCCCTGCAACTAGATGTCTGAATACTCCAACTCTTCCCCTTTTGAGCAAGAGGAGAGTTAGCATGCTTTCATTTTAAACATATCCTGGCCCAAAAAAAAAAACAGCACCATGTCCTATCCATAAAGAATATGGCTAAAAAGAAAGATACTAACACTGAAGTCAAGAGAGAAAATCTCCAGTTTTCATTCAAAGAAAGTAATGGGACAGGAAAGTGTGGGACAGGAAGATAGTCTTCTACTATGAACTCTTTCCAAAGAGCCAAATTATTGAATCAAATAAGTACTGTTCCAAATTAAACCAGCTGAAGGTAGAAATTTATAAAAAAATGGCTGCAACTTGTTAAGAAGAAGTCCATAATATTCTATTATGATTATGTTAGACTGGATGTTATTCTTTTTCTTTTTCTTTGGTAAACAGACAAAAAAATATTAAACTTGGCTGGAAAATGTTTACTCACATGGCATACCCAATTGCTATTGCTCCTTTACTGTTTTTTATAGTATTATCTTCATGATCACAATCACGAGTCCCATAACCCCTGAAGGTCATAGAGACACCACATGTACTACAGCAGAAGTGATGCATCTTTAGCAAGATAGCCTAATGGAGCCTAACTCTATCCAAGCTGGTTTGAATACAGAGTTTTCCTTCTCCTAAAATGGTTGCAAACCAAGACTATAGGGTCCAGTCTGTTTTGATATTTACCCATAGTTGCAGGGAGAAGTCACACTGAAATAGCAGTTCTCATTTGATCACAGGTTAAGCAGTACTGAGTCTGGTCAGTACTTAGATGAGGGACCACTTAGGAACACCAGATACTGTAAGCAAAAACAGTTGGGCATGGGGCTAGCAACTTCATCCCATAAAACCTTACTTGCTATGAAAACCACAGCAGTAACACCCAGTGTTGTGACAGCTGTGGCTCTGTACTCTAGTGGAGTCTACAGGACTATAGGGGGAGTGGGGAAAAGAGATGGATTCATACTTTTCCCAAGGTTATTTGTGTGTAAATGAATGTAACAAACTCATCTAGAATTCAAACTTGGCTTTCCAAATTCTCAATTCAATCTGCTATCCATTACACCACTGCACATGCACATTATTATCTTAATGAAGATAAAAATTCACTGTATGACTACAAATGGCACCTTAAGATAAAAAATTCTAGGAAGATAGAATTATAAAATTACCTGTGAGACAGAACGCTTTCATAGAACAAGTATATGCAAATATGTTTTTCAACAAATATAATGGTAACTTTTTTTTAATTGTCTTTTGTCCTTTACTTAACCAGAACAAAGTTTCTAGTCAACCTAGTTCACATAAAAAAACTCTTCAAAACTTTATTAAAAAATTTAACTTCATTAAAAATTAAATTAGAATATGATGTTAACTCTTTTTCTGTTTTGATAATAAAAAGGTTCAATTTAATATTCTGTTTAACAGTGCCTAGATTTGTCTCTTAACTTAAACATATATACTTCCAGTAATTTTTATTTTTTCTGTCTATCAAGCTACAATATATTTATAAAGTCCTTTTGTTAAGGGATAAAATAATCTAAAAAAATTTAAGGGTATATTTTTTTGAATTTTTAATCATGACAACTTTACTATATGCTCATAGTGTAGGTATGACAAATAGAATATATGTGTAACCCTAGAACACTCAAGAATTAAAAAGAGCAGTGACTGCCCGAAAAAAAACAGATATTGAATTGCTACATTTGTCTCTGTCAATCAAAATTGAAAAAGAGAGAAAAAGTTACAAGACCAATAAGGAAAGAGACAAGAAAAACAATAAAAAGTAAAATAACCGTGACAGTCTACATGTACACACATATGCACAGGCAGGCACATGCTCATGCCAATATGCACACACACACACACACACACACACACACATAATGAAAGAAAAAGAAAAAAAATCAACCTTGCACCAATGAAAAGTGCATAAAATGAGAAAATAAAGAGTCAATTAGTGATATCCCCTGACGAGTGGACGGAGATCTTGGATCCGTCTATGAATCTCTAGAGTCAGGATGCTGAAGGTAATGTCAATCAGCTGAGAGACAAATTTTATATTTGTTTAAATCCTATATATATATATATATATATATATATATATATATATATATATATATATCTTATAAGGAAATGTGACTCCTTCATAACACCCCAGGCATTAAAGATGATGGAATGTTGTGTAAATATTATAAAAGATGCTCAACCCTACCAAAAAAAAAAATGATAATGATTGCTGTTGATGAAAGAGCAGCAGTGACTGTAATTAGATATATTTTTTTCTTTTCTTTTATCTTTATCACAAGAGAGTAATCATAACATGCCTTATAAACTTGGATTATTATAACTTTGCCTAATTTTATTTTATTTTATCAAAATTGCTTGAAAAATGCTTTGCCTTTATCTAAATATTATCCTGGAAATCAATAAAACAAGAGGCATATAGCATCAAGTATTTTTTATTTATTTTTTATTTTAATGAAATATGTTACAATTCATTTTTTCTCTGTTACTTTTAGTCTAATTTCAATAATTTATATCATTAATATTTTAATGTAATTACAATGGACAACATAGAAATTTATAAACATTGCATTTTAATATATATATATAAATGAATATTGAAGTCAACACTCAGAGGCGATAGACTCTTTCATGCTAGACACAATCATCAGGCCACCTGACGATTGTGTCTAGCATGAAACGGCCTGTCACCTCTGAGTGTTGACTTAAATGTTCTCTTTTATATTTACATACACTCTATCTCTGATATTGGCCTCTTTATC
>CAHIKZ030000697.1:562500-770384 GCA_903632075.3 Acanthosepion pharaonis | reverse complement strand
TTTAGCAGTCCCCAAAAATAATGGAGAATTGAGATTCTGACGAGATAAAAGAAGAATTTAATTTTAACAAGTCAAAGATTCATGATAAAGCTAACAGCATAAAGAACCAGATGGCAAACTTTGACAGTGATTAATGAGACGGTAAGAGTGCTGGGTGGCCCAGGAAAAGAGAACATGTGATAAAAGAGTTTTGTAAACAAAAATTCTAGATTAAGATTTTAAGGAGGCTAGCTTGGTCACATCCACACTGCCGAGAGATCATTGATCATATGGCAGCATGGTAATGGGCAGAGGTGAATGGATGAGAAAGGCAGAGAAGATGTTAAGGGATTGGTATGAGATATCAATGTGAGACAGAAAGAGTCTAGGAGGATAGCTCTCCTCCGACCTTTCATCACGGATATAGAAATAATTTTTAAACACAAAGTTTGTTATTGGAAAATTATTGTTTTGAATAGTAAGTAATCGTGGGCTGATTGTTGTCAGGATATAGAAAGGAATGATAAAGTTTGTTGTTGAAGAATGTATTGTTTTGAATAACTGACCACTTTGTTTGAAGGTCCGTGTCATTTCTCCAAAATTGGAGAAAATAATTAATATGAATATTGATGAGTCCTGATGTGCGGCAGGAGTCTGGTGAAATACATATAAACAGAGTGCTTAAGCGATCCAGCAGTTGGAGCAAGAGATGCAGATGAGACAGCATCAGACGAAGGAGCTGCAGAACCCCACATGACCTGCTGCTGTGAGAATTCCCAACCGACCTCTTTCTTTGTTGATTGAACCCGCTCCAATTTTAGAAGAAAAAGATAGTGTGTCACAATAGAGAGTTTAAAGGGAAGTGTTAATTTTGTTGTATCAAAAACTATATAAATCAATTGAAAACTAACCTGGCAACTTTTTTGTTATGTTAATTTTTCACCAGTAGAAGTGTTCTTTGTCATTTTGTAGTACAGTTCCACCACAGTTCAACCCAGTGCTCAAGTACAGATAAAATTTGATCTTCAGTGCTCTGTGATCAAGGAACACAATGTGGGACAGAAACAGATGAAGGAACAAAGTGGAAAGCAGCTAACCATCAGTTGACTGGCAACAGTACTGACCAGCCCAGCAACAATCCAGGACTGAGCTGGATTAGCCTTGTTATATAACAAACTATTTTTATTTTTCCATACAAAATTTCCTACTATTACTGAAACTAAGTAACTTACAATTTTTCTTAAGCAGATCTGAATTTCTACCATAATTAGTCATATACCTTGAAACCATTATTGAATAAATTTTATGAATTGCTTATTTGTGGGATTGGCCATAAGATAAACTGGAAACCCATCACTATTAACTACAATTATTACAAAATAAGATATCTGATATATGTGTTTCAATATGAAAACAGATTTCAAAATTTGGCTAGATTAAATTATCCTTCATCTTTTCAAAGGATAATTTCTAGTTATGTATTAGGAAATTAGACAACCAAACTTGGAATCACTGTCATTTTGGGAAAAAGTTCAATTAATGAGAGCAGAGAGAAAAGATGCATTTCAGAGAAATTTATTTTGATCCTTATTTAACAACTTACCATAAAAAAAAAAAAACAATTTTGTGGAGAAGAAAAAAATGTTGATTCATTTATTACACAAATAGAAATCTAAAGAAAAAGGTACTGATTAAAACTTCAAAGTTGTATGAATACAATGGCAATACAACTACTTTAAGTTTAGTTGGCAACACCTATTAAAAGGAAACATTTTAAGACCCGTTCATAATCAGTGACTACAGAAATGTAATTATTACACAAATGAAAGTTAAAATAAGTAAACAGAGAAATTTGTTTAGTTGCTACACACAAATATTTTCTGGTAAGTGTCACTTGTGGCCTAGATTTGAGGAGGAAAAAAAAAGTGATGTTACAGTTCAGATCAAAGACCTAGTTTCAAGGAGGTAGCAACAAGAGAGAGATATGGATAAAGAAACAGTCAGCATATACTTACCAAAACCTTCATTATCTGATAAATCAATCTGAATAGTTATAGTACCTTGTTCAATAGTTCACAGGTTTTAAATCAAATTATTTTTGATAAATACATAAAAGCTTTCAAGTTCCCAAAGTTCAATTGTCTAATTATAATTGTTAGAATTAAATCAGTCTAATAATCACAAGCATTTATTTACACCAACTGGCCAGTTTATTAGATAAACTATGAGAAAAAACATGCTGTTTCAACAGGAGAAAAAAAAAAAGAACAAGAGAAAGTTAATATTTCAAATATCTCATTTATTCCTATAATGGCAGAAGAGATGACAGAAGACTGTTGGGACATGTTCAACGTGACAAATAAAGCACCAAGCTAATCAGCAGCAGTGTCTACAGCAATGGCAGCTATAAAATTCACTTTGACAGTATAGAGTGAAACTAATGCCAGCAAAGTGCATTTTTTAGTCTTCAGGTTCAGATCAAAGCGTAGTATGCATACTCCAAAGCAAAGAAAGCTTGGGAGAAGACCAACATTAGCATGGCAGTGATTGTGAAGATTGAGTTTTTGTCCTTGGTCTATATGTACACATGTGGGTGCCACATGTTAAACCTACCTGGTATCACATCCTACTACCATGAGGAGGTGGGTAAATATCAAGTAATCTTAGCAGACGTTTAAATATAGCTTAAATACTTTAGTCAACAATAAGCAAGCCTAGAGTAAGCAGTTAAGGGACATAACAGCACTAGCATAATGGTTAAGGTGGGTTTAAAATTAACAGAAAAATATATGAAGAACTGTAAGTTCGGGAATGAATGAATATATATTTTTTTTTTTTTATTTATTTACTTAGAATAAATGATAACATTAAAACAAAGATACAATGAAAGGCACATTGCCAATACAATTAAACTATAAAGTGTATAATGAATATATAATACCAGCTGACATACATGCAAATTGAAATTGCTTCAAAAACTGACAAATGCATGGATCAATGGAAATGGGAATGTTTGGGATAACTAAAAGCCAAAAAGAAGACATTAATCAGAGAAAAGATCAAAAGAGATATGAGGTGATTTTAAAATAATGGAGGTGTATGGGAAACATAGTAAAAAGAAAGTATAACAGATGAAGTAAAAGGTTGTTTGATTTGTAATGGGTGGCAAGTGCAGTATGCACCCCCCCCACACACACACACACACAAAATAAGAGACAGAATAGAGGTGTTTGTTAGTAAGACACAGCAGAGAATAGCAGTTATGGTAGGATATTGGGAAGGCTTTTTTTCCAGCAGTCAACTAGCTATAGCTGATGATTATATGCTTATGATGATCACCAGCCATTAAACACCCCTGTTTATCACCTGTATATATTTATTGGACTTCTTCCAGGTTTTAATCTTATTCTTATGATCTTTTTCAAAACTTTATAATTAAACATTACTTTTATTTCATTTTGTTCATTTCTAAACCTTCACTGAAAATTTACTTATTTTGGTCATTTAGCATTTCTTGTAATTCATTTGATAATTTTGATACAAGTGAAATGTCAGTAAATTATATATGGTTTAAATATTCTGCATATATTTACTGACATCCTTTCTCTGTTCATTTTCCAGAAGATATATTTAAATCCCACTGAAAATAGTTTAGGTAAAATCATTCTCTTGTTTCACTCCAAAGTTTATTTTAGTGTTTTTGTGTCATCAAATTATTGCAGTACTGTGATCATATATATTCTCAATACCAATCACTTTCATTAACCTTTTTTATGCCTATTATTCTACCAGTGAAACATATTTTAAGACATTTTTTTTATATACCAAATGGGCATTAACTGTACCTTAACACTACGTATAAGCACATGTTGTCTTTTCTGTATATTATCAATCAAAATAAATGCTCATCTGGTATCAAAAAATAGGTCTTGAAATATTTTTAACTAGCGGAACAATGGATACTAAAAAGTTAATACTCTGCTCTTATAGAAAATTAAAGACTACCACCTGTTCTGCCTTTTCATCATCAACCAATTATGCTCTGTTTATATATTTTCTGTTGCTGAGTAGCCATTCATAAAACCTGGCTGTTCATGAGACTTGTTTTCATTTAGCATATTTGTTAGTCTGCTTGTAAATACTTTTGGGAATAATTTGTATATGTTCAATAGTAATGTGATAGGGCAATAGTTGCCAAGATCATTATTATTGCTTTCTTATAAAATAGGATTACTATTCTGAAACAGAAGTTTGAGATACTTTTCTGTAGTGGATAAATACTTATGCTAATCCTTTGTAGAATTCTTTTGTATCTTAAAAAAAAAAAAAAATGGCTTCTATGCCATCTCTACCTCGTGCTTTTTTGCATTTCAAAGTACAAGCCTTATTATCTGTTATTACTTCATGAACATCATCTGGTGGAACAAATGTTGGTATCATTTTTATTTTCAATGTATACAGATTTCTATAGTACAGGTATACCTCACCTTATGTCAGTAATTTGTTCCAAGAAAGGTGACTTAATTAAAAAAAAAAAAAAAAAAAAAAAAAATGACTTAAGTCAAATTTACTTGTCTATAGGCTAAACCACAAATAACCATTCCCTGTTCTGTATTTGATTTATAAATGCATGGTCAATAAAGATCTATTGTAAGCTTGCAAACAAATAAATTTTAGTTTTTAATATAGTACAGAAAAAAAAGCAATCTAAATTTACAAATACATGTATGTACATGTAAATGTAGATGTTTACAATTTGGCAATCTTTACAGTACATTGCATCTGTGATTGTGGTTTGCTCTAAGACATTATAAAATAAAATGATTTTGTAATGTTAAATAATGAATAGAGTTATTAAAATTATTTTGAAATAGTAGAAAATAAACTAATTTATGTTAAATTTACCAATATTTACATTCAATTTGTTTATTTACATCACTGACGTAGATGGCTGTGGATAGTCACCATCAACAGTTGATTCTGTACGCTTTTTAATAAGACACTGATCAAGAGTTCCTTGAACCATGTTCTTTTCTTCAAAGATTACATAATAAGGAGTAAAAGCTTTGTGACAAGCATGCATAACTTCTAAAAAGTGTTGACTATTTGGGTTCATATCCTTGAAGATTTGAAGTCCTTTTTCAATAAAATCAAATGCTTCCTGCATTTTCTTTAGAGAAAAGTGACGTGGCTCAGGTTTGACTTTTTTTTTTTTTTTGCTGCTCATTGAACTATCAAATCCTCATTTGTTAGGGGCTGCTTGTCTTTTTCAAATAAAACTGCGAAATCCTCTTCCTCCAAATCTATTTCCAGTTCTTTGCTTATGGTCACCAACATTTTAATTTCAATATTATCAAACCCCTTGAAATCATTCATGAATTTCAGGTATAGTTTTTTTCCACACACCATTCATAGCCATGTCCTGAACATCACTCTGTGCCGCTGCTATGTTCTGTATATCCTTATATATGTCATACTTCTTCCAAAAGTCACAAAGTGTGCATGACTCATCAAGATCAGTTGCAGCTATTGCTTGCTGCAACATACTCTTCATATAGCAACACTTGAAGATTGCAATGACTCCCTGAACCATTGGTTGTATAAGAGATGTGGTGTTCGGAGGGAGGTACACAACAGTAACGTTGGGTGAAAATCTACAATGTTTTGCAGGTGGCCAGGAGCATTATCAATTATTAATATCTTAAAAGGAATCCCCTTCTTGCAATAGTTTGCTGCTGCCAGGATAAAATGATTAAAGAACCAATCTTCAAAAATTACAACAGTCACCCATGCTTTTGGGTTAGCCCTCCATATAACAGGAAGAGATGCCTTGATTACATTTTCAGGACGCAGGGGTTGTGTGCATGATACACCAGCAATGGTTTTTATTTAAAATCACCAACACAATTAGCTCCTAACATAACGGTCAAGCGTTCTTTTGAGACCTTGTCGCTTGGAAGTGATTTTTCTTTGGAAATTAAAGAACAGTCTGGCATTTTTTTCAGTATAATCCAGTTTCATCAATGTTAGATATTTGTTCAGGAAGAAACATGTTTTCTTCAATGATCTTAGCCAATGCTTGTTCATCAGCTGATGCACTTTCACCTTGCTTCTTAATAGAGTGATAAATTCTTTGTTCTTTAAATCTTATAAACCAGCCTGGGCTCATTTTAAACTCTACATCTTTCTCATCTGGGTATTTTTTTTTCAGGTCCTCAAAGATGTTTTCGCTTGAATGATTTCTTGACTAATAGCAACACACTGATGATTCAACCTATCAATCCAAAGTTGTTCCATCTCTTCAATAATTTTTCCTCTTATTGATAACAGTATTTTTCATCCCTGGGGCATCAGATTTGATATGTGCCAAAATCTTATCCTTATCATGAACAATCATCAATACAGTTATTGGACTCATTCACCTTTTTCATGGCATTTTATCATAGTAAGTTTATCATCCAGTGTTATAGCATGACGCTTAGCACTTGCACTAGGAATTTTCTTAAGAGCCATTGAGACAAAATATAAAGTCACAATTGAATGAGAATGAGAATGAGAAAGTAGGCAATAAGCAGATGTATACCACGCATATACCTAAACTAAACTGGATTTCAATTTCACAGGAATCACGAGTGGCACTGACAACACCACCAAACGGTAGATATTGGAACTACTATGGAAAACGCCAATATTGAGCTATTAAAGACCAAGAAATAAGACGAACACACAGAGTCACAGACATTTTCATATTTCGTTCTCTAGGATTTATGATGATTATATTAACATTTACTGTAAATGCACACATTTTAATATGATTTTATATACTTTTATTCTTATTTATTGTACAGTAATATGATTTTATGCTTTTAACATTTTTCTAGTGATATTACGACTTCAATATTTGTGGTAGACAAAGTCGAATAAAATGACTTAAACTTGATTTTTATTTTTCCATATATTTTTTTGACAAATGATGTATAATCAAGAACAACTTGAAACAATGTAACCCAAGGTATACCTGTACTCTTGTTACTCTGAAAATCTTGTCGCTATATTTGATAACTTCCCTGTTTATATCTTTCAATGTAAACAGTTGCTGCTAATGTGAGGGCAAATCAAACATGCTTCAATCTCTTCCTTTTCTTGATAACTGTTTCTACTCTTTCCAACTGAATATTTTTTGTTTAACTAAATATAGAATAGATTTCCTCTTTCATTAATTCTGATGCTGACAAAGTTATCCCCCTTTGTTATTGCTACTTTTTTATTTTTTTTATTTTCCCCATTATCACTCTTGCTTCCTTAATTATAGTTGCCAATTCACTACTCATATTTTACATTAATATTGTTAATTACAAGATTAATTTGTTTTTTAGTTTTTTTTTTAATATAGCTTATCAATCCTTTTTGAGTTATTTAAACCTTAAACATTTTGCATTGTAAGAATATTTTTTGAGCAAATATGGTCTTAATTTTCTGAGCATAACAATGATCTTTCCAGATACAATTCCTACTATTTAATCCACAGCTGGGAGGAGGAGATGGATTTCCCAAAGGTATTTTTACAGAAGTGAATGTAACAAACTTGAAAGGAATTCAAATTCTGCTCTTTCATTTCTCATTCCGAGTCACTATACATTATACCACTGTTAATTACACAAAGCCTGGAATTTGTTCTTGATTTCAACTTGCAATTCAGTGATATTCTTAACAAGTCAATTTCATTTTTAGTTTCTTCATTTAGAATTTTCTAGGTCTATTTACAGCCACTTCACTTTTGAAAAATAAAAAAAGATATTCATAATTGTCATTTTTGTGCTTCATCTCTCTTACCTATTTCAAATTTTTCTACACAAGGTTCTTTTCTTTTATATTGAAGCCAACCATCAAAATGGCTTCTTTTCTCTTTATCTATATTACTCATGTCATAAAACCTTTCAATTTTCTTATCTGAGGTTTTGAAATTGGCATATATATTTGGATTATTTTTAGAGCTTATCTTTTGCATAATCTGATTATTCAAACTAATCTAATATACAGTCAAAAACTTTGTTACCTGCAATGTTAATATTGACTAAAATTCCTAGGCCGCTAAACTTGTTATTCTCCTTTCACTTATAATAAACTAGATGGTTACTTACTTTCAGCAGAAAGAGATTCTCTCCTTATTGCAAGTCTTACTAATACCTATCATAACCCAAGTGAACCAAAAATACTGGAAAATAGATAGTTTGGAGAAAAAAAAAAAATAGAAGCATACTACCCATTTTTGTAGCTTGATTCAAAGAAGGGTTAAGCTAAATATTTGGTCAGCTCCATAATATATTTAAACAGAAACAATAAAACTGAGTGAATGTAACTAAGACAACATAATCTAAAAAATTGTCACATCAGTCGACAGAGGATACAAATAGCAAAATAAATTGAGATTTAATATCACAAACTAAACTTCCATTAATTAATATGTCTTAATTATACTTTATTAATACAAGGTCTAATCTGATCAAAAAGTCTTGGGACTGATGCTATAAAACGAAAACTACAATGCATATCAATTCAGCAAGGCCACAAAAGGCGAGATCTGAGGAATATGATTGTTGTTGAACTTGGGGAATGCTGTTCTTGGCTCAAAATTGTTGTGGTGTGGTGAGATGACCACACTATGCACTTTCCTTCAAAGCACTGCTATAAACAGTGGAAGTGAGCAAGAATGTTATGACTTGGTGTGTATGCGTGACAGAGTTCAAGGTCAATCTGTGCCAAGTGTTTTTACTCTGCATACTTTAGCTTTATTACTATGGCAATAAATATGATACTTTTTGATCAGACTTTGTACATCTTAAATTATTTAAATAAAGCTTCATTATAAGCAACCTAAGCATCAATGAACCAAATAGGGGTTCAAATTCCATTCTTAAATCTCTAGTTACTTACATCAACTGTCCATTTCCTTATGCATAAGATTAAATTAAATGTCTTTGTATGGTTGTTATTTCCTTTGGACTAATTTCTTCATCTGTGTCCCCCTGCTACACAAAGATATGTTTCAGACACCTCCTCCAGTCTTCTTCAGATGTGTTCCAGAATATTGTTGAATTGTACTGTATTTGTTTTCTCAAGATTGTTGTCCTCTGATCTCATGTTTAGTCTTTGAGTTTCAGGTGTTACTGTAGGATCCAAAGTTCATTGCCTTTTGCTTCCCAATTAGTTGAATAAACACACTCTTAATGCCAATATACTGAGTAAAGTATGTGGATAGATTTATTCAATCTTCTTATTCACTATTGCTTCTCTATTATTTTGACCACAACCCCACTTTGCCTTCATGCATGATCAGCCATACCAGATTTTTAAGTGTTTGTGCATTATAGTTTTCTACTGTTCCTCTTATTTTTGGAGGTTGCCCATTTTTACTTTAGTACTTTGCCGCAACTACATGAAATACACACAGTTCTGTCATATTTTCTTTCAAGGAAGGTTTTTTACTTTGGTGGAATAGTCATAGCCTATTATTTGTTGTCTAAGTATGTACATCTACTAGTAGTTGCTGATATTGGTTGGGTAGTTGTACCTTTGGAGGATGTTCTTTATACTAGCCATCTCTCATTTGTATATGTCTAAGCCACTACATATATTTGGCAAATGAGCCCCTTTTTTGGTGGCTAGTATCATAAATTAGACAATGTCCATCCAATGAATGTGTTTATTATGAATTTTTGTGAAAATTGTTCTTGACCTAATTTATAGTGGACTTGAAAGTAAGATAAAAAGATCTGGAAAAATCTACCATGAAGACTATGAGAAAGTAAAGGCACATCAAATTGTTTTTGTTATTCAACAAATATGATTCTTTCCTTGATCAGGGCTCGTCCTGCTCTTCCCATAATTTTACATGTTTTTCTGGTGTTTATTGATCTTTGCAGATTTAAGCCAGTTGAAATTAGCTTTTATATCTGCATTTGTAGAAAAACATTAGGTGATGAGAAATTCATGCTATCTTTTGGTAAAGGCAAATTTTTATTTGATTCTATTCCTATGTAATGTCATAAAACCTTTCAATTTTCTTATCTGAGGTTTTGAAATTGGCATATATATTTGGATTATTTTTAGAGCTTATCTTTTGCATAATCTGATTATTCAAACTAATCTAATATACAGTCAAAACCTTATTCTGGTTTGACAATTCTTGTCTGAATTTTGTTAGTATGTTTTAATTAGACTAATGAATGCGCTTTTTCAAAATTCTTTTTTTTAACAAGTTGTCTAACCAATTTTATTAATGTAAGGATTTCTGAAATATTCTTTATTTTTGTAAAAATTGTTAAATGTTTTTTAAATGAAAAAAAAAAAAAAAAAAAAAAATTAAAATATGCCATTTTCTTTCTTCTCACATTTAATTTGATTTTTTTTTTAGATAGAACTACAAGGTTAATTAAAACCAAAAATGTACCTCTTTTACAAGTAATCCTTTATTCTCTTTCTTTCAGCAGAAAAACAGTTCAAATATCACATTACTGTTACCTTAGTAAGATTAGAACTGTTTCTGACACATTTCAGGCTGTTCTATTGATTATATTTATCTGATTATTTTTGTATCTCAAAAGCAAATTGCTCAAAAGAGAAAATCAAGGGGCAATAACAAAAATTAGAATGTTAAGTGTAAGAAAATAATTTACTAAGAGTATAGTTTATTACAGGAAGTAACCCTCACAAGTGCCAAATAATAATATAATCTATGGTTTTGACCTCTCCTTGTAGAATTTTACTGAGCCAGATGACATGTGACATAACAGGTTGTGTAGCTAAGGTGATGTTACTGTGGCTACCATGGAAGCAAAATTGTTGGGCAAGAAAGACCATGCATTATCTCCAATCTAGAAACAACTTAAGGATACACTGCATCCCATGAAGTTTCACAGTCAATGACCAACAAGGTCATTATTATCGATACGAGAACAGCAGTTTTTTGTGTCTCAGCTGGACCAAAGAAGATTGCCATTGAATCATGAAAGGTTGAACACCGATGTGTAATCAGATTAATGTTTCCAGCTCTTTCCAGCAGAGAGTTTACATAGGAGTAACTGTCTGAGAGCATGAATCCAGCATGTCAACAGGGTGTGTGCAAGCTGATGGTGGCTCCATCAAAGTGTGAGGGTATTTTCTGTTGGAGTTTGCAAGGACTAATGAAAATGTAATCTGTCTCGACAGATATAACAGATTATTTGCAGCCCTTTATGCTTCCATGTTGTCTTGGTTGGTCGTAATGCTTTGTTCCAGCAAGTTAATGCATCCACCATTATGCAGATGATAAAACCGATTCTAAGAACATTCAGCCAACTTCCAGGTACTCTGCTTGTCGGATTTAAATCCCAGTGAGTATGTATGGGATGGTGCGGACATCATAAAATTTCTTACACATTCAACAAATATAACTTAATTATAGAGAACCTTGGAATGTGCCTTGAAAGATATACTCATGCAAAGATTCCACCACCCTGAAAACTGAATGCCACATCACACAACTGCCATTATTCAGGCAAAGGGAAGAGCTACATGGTATTAAGTAGCTGTCTAAATCCTTGACACTTCAGCTTACATATTTTAAAAAGCAATTAGTTGGTTAATAGTATTTAAAAGTAGATACTGCTTTCAGATTTCTATAAAATCTTAATTGCTCATGATTATAATTGATGTTTTAGCCAACATTTTTGTGATGAAAAAACATTAAATAACTAAATTAGTTTTAATTGAAGGCAAATTTAGAACTTTTACAAGCAGCCACTTATTTATGGTTGTTGAGATTAGTAAAAAATTAATGATACTATACCTTTTTATTTTTTTTTGTATACTGAACTCTTCTAAAATATAGAAAAGCTCTGCAAACAACATGATAGTACAGAGTGTGGTAGAAATACCTTCTACATAATGTTAAGACTAACTAGATAAAGACACTATTGCCACTTGGTTAAGTTTACTAGCACCACACAGGTAACTGTTTAAAATGTGGGAAACATTTCTGTCACATCCTGTATTGGAACATAAACAAAAAGATGAAGGAGCGAAATCATTAAGAAATGTTATTTTCATTAGGTAGAACAAAATGAACCTAGTTCAACAAATATCAAAAGAAAATTTTAAACCAAGGGAAGAATCAATTCAAAAAGAAATTAACCTATCACCTGCCATGTAAAACAAAGCTCTGCAACCAAAAGTGATAGTTTAAGAAAATGTCACACTATACTTGAGTGCAATGAATGAAGGTTTAGTCATTCAGGATTATTGAACAGTAATATTTGTCTACAACATTACAGCAAAATACAATAACCAATTTTGTCATGTATTTTGATAGGATAACCTGAATAAAAATATTGACTGGTTAAATGTCAATCAAGAAAGAAATTGTAAATTTGAAGATCTGACAGTGGATTAGTTGCATGCTCTCTTAATCTAGAAGATCACTGGGAGGTTAGATTGGGTGGTTTCTAGCATTTCCAGATTAGGTGAAAGTACTCAAGCAGTGCCCATCTCCAAGTAATATAAAACTGAATTACATGGTTCTAACAATAGGAAAGAATAAGGATTGCAATGACTGATTTGATTACAAGCAACATTTATTTTTATATACCTCCAAACTTAGAACCCATTTTTTTAATTTTTTTTTATAACTAGGCAACAGTCAAAAACTGCTAAAGATTAGTTTTAATTTAGTAAGATGTTTCTGCTTTTATAGTTTTAGTAGCTGCAAAAGTTTATTGGACAAGACAGCAAGTATCATGTTATAACAGATAATCAGGTGAACAATTTTTATTGGTCCATGAATGCAACAAAGATGAGGAATTTGTGCATTGGATTCAAGGTGAACAAGTAAAAATGATTAGCTTGCCTGACTGGCCGATGTATATTAGTTGGAGATATTAAGGAAAAAAAAAAAAGGGAAACTAAAAGATTGGAGAACAAACCTAAATTTTGGAAATCGAACCTTTACTAATAGATAATTGTACAGTGTAACCTATTAGCTCTGTAAATGGGAAATCATTTCAAAACCTGGAAGGATTATTCCCATTTACTTGTGCATATCTAAAGTGTACAAGGAAGAAATAAAAAAAAAGTTGCCTCAAGAGACAAACTTTCTAAATCATATATTAAGAACTGCAAACAAATGAAGAAAGGATCCTGACCCACATCTACATAGATAAGATTAAATAGATACAGAAGAGGACAAAAATAGTGTAGAAAAGAAAAATAACATTTTTTATTAGTCTAGTTTGATTTAGAAAAGTAAAGTGTATAACAATCTATATAGAATAATTACATTTGTTTTGTTTCAAACATGTAAGTGCAAATTGCTTACATGGATTTCATGAAGGTAATTAGAAATTCTATTTCAATTATAATTGACAAATTACTGGGCTTTGAAGAAATTTAATTAGCATCAAAAGCAAAAGAAACTTTTTGTCATTTTAAATAACAGTTATAAGACCATGTTAAAATTTCTTCAAAAGATCTTGAACAATATTTACAATTTCCAGACCACAGTATAGATTTGTTGAACAAGAAATTTTTAAGAATTCAACTGAAAAAAATGAATGATATAAAACACCAATGACAGTCCTATCTGAAAATACTTGTAAATACAAATTCCAAAGATGCCTTTTTGACTTCATTCTTTGCTACCTGTTTTAAGCAGAAATCAAACAAAATTAACTAATTTACCTACACCATCAATAAACAAAAAAAATTATAGCAATATTTAAGTACTCTTGAAATTGCACTGATTATATATTTTTTTTGCACAAGTATTCTACAACTTTTGTTTATACATGCAAAAGATTTAATTGTAAATTATACATGCAAAAGAGTTAATTGTAAAAAAAGAATTATGCTTTTTAGAAGTAAAACATATCTAAAAGAAAGTTAATAAAAGCAACACATTATCAATTTGATAGTATGTGCTTACTAGTGAGATATTCAGTTTTTATAGTAACATGAGGTATGTTTGCTTCTTGTCACCAAGTAATGCCTTCTATCACCTCACAGTCAAATATCTTATGACTAAAATGAGATTAGACTGCATGACTGGTAAGTGATAATGTATTTTATATTATAGAATAGAATACAAAGAAAGTTCTGAAGATATGACAATACAGGGATTTCATATTTCAAAATTGAGACAATCACAAATGGATACATAAAAATTTATATATAGCTATATTCATAGAGCACGGTCTGGCAAGTTTAATCCTTACAAATTAATTTTAAGTTATTTGGTGATGTGAGATCTTATACAACTCAAGAGTTCATCATATTGGAAACTAGCACTAGAGCCCGGCGTTGCCCGGGGATATAACAGTAAGAGATAGATCAAGTATCCACCATCATAAAGACTGAAAAATAAAATTGACAAAGATTATTGTTTAAGGTTGATGGACACGCATGTAAATAATTAGTTTTTTTTTTTTTTTCATTGGTCAAACCCAAACTCAAACAAAAACATTGTTTTCAATCGTTATGAGTCTCCCGATTGAATGGAATAATTTTATAAACAATTGTCTTGTAAATGGAATTTTTAAAGCATTCTGAATGTAAAAATAAAAAAAAAAAAGTGTGCAAGACAATAAGAAACACTACACGCCAAAACAAAAAAAAAAAAAAAAAAAGTTTTTGTTGAAATCGGTTGAAAAATGTAGGTAGTCTTTCTGTAATCTTTTAATTTTACAATTTATGATTTTTACTTATTGAATACAGTAAAAAAAATTGCATATTTTGCTTGTGGTGATTCATAATTAAATTCTGATTTGAATATATTTTCCACTCTTTGTTTCTAATACAAAAAATATTAACTTTATTTGGGTTTATTAATTATGATCTAACAAATCTTATTCATTTAGTAGCCTTTCTGTAATAATAATCTTTTACAATTTTACTTATTGAATACAGTAAAAAAATTGGACACCATGTATATTTAAAGTAGTTTCCCGTTCCGGTTATTATTTTTAGTTAGGACTTGTGTATGTTTAGATTTCATTATCTTTCCCTAAAGATAAAGAATTTATCCAATGTTTGTATTTGTACAATCAGTAGAGATTGTTAGATTATTGTTTAAGGTTGACAGACATGCATGTCTTAATTAGTTTTTTTTTTTTTTACGAATTGGTCAAACCCAAACAAAAACATTGTTTTCAATCGTTATGAGTCTACTGATTGAATAGAATTTTATTATAAATAATTGTCTTGTAAATGGAATTTTTAAAGCATTCTGAATGTTAAAAATAAAGAAAAAAGTGTGCAAGAGAATAAGAAACACTACCTGTCAAAAAAAAAAAGTGAAGTTTTGTTTTATCGGCTGAAAAATATAGGAAATCCGCACCCAAATTTAGAGTAACCCCCACACACAAACAAACTGATGTGAGTTATCCCCCTTCTATTTTCACAATGTCTCCTAATCGTGTTTTCAAATTGATTTTGTGCAAAAACAATTATATTTTTCTCATTTTTGGTGCTGTTAGAACCACCACAAGGTAATTTTATGTAGTCCTGTGAAGTTTTGTTGAAATCGGCTAAAAAAATGTAGGAAATCCGATCCAATATATAAACGTTACACACACAATCTGCGTTTTATAATAAGTAAGATAATATAGTTGTTGATATGTATTTTTTACTTTTAGATATAAAGATTGCCATAAGTTGTAAAAAAGATCTCAAAAAAGAAACAAGAGGATAGAAAAGTTACTAAGTGATTGAAACAATGTGTAAAAGTGGACAAGAACTAGAAAAAATGGCTTTAAGAAAGTAAAAAAAAAATGAGAAAAATTACTAGCAAGAAAATATGTGAAGCTAAGAGATGAAAAATATTAAGAAAACTGGATAAAAACATTAAACTACTACCTTTAAATATCACAAAGAGAAATAGGCAAATGAAAACTAATTTCTCAACACTAATTATTAGTAATGAGTTTAAAGTTACACTGGCTGGAGCTGATGGCTTGGTTAGATGTGGAGGCTTTCATGAGCCAACATGATTTAGAAAGCCAACAGTAGAGAGGTGGAGTAGTGGCTTGCAAGACTTGTATTTTAAGCAATCAAATTATAGGTGCCTTTAAAGTTAAGTTGATGACCATTGAAATTAAACGCAGACAAATCTATCAAATTCTTCGACAAAATATTTTTTGAGTGGTAAAAGTCATAATCAAATGTTTTAAGACTAAAGAGAAAATATTCAAAGACAACGCTCATTCACGTTACACAATGCTAACTATTGCTCACTTTGATAAAAAAAGGTTTCAAAGACACCAAATTAATGAAATTTTCCCTTTCCTTTTCAACAAAAAACTTGTGGACCAACATAAAAAGGTATGTTTATAGGAATAGAAAACAATATTCAAGCAAGGAACATTTAGAGTCAGGTTTGAAACAATAGAAAAGTTAAAGGTAATGGATGAAACTTATAGAATTTTATGGAGCCTATATTAACATATAAAATAATTCAGATATATAAAATGTGTCTTTGAAAAGCTATAACTTATAAGATATATTGTTCATGTAAATATTAATATATCCTGAACATTTTACCAATATCAGATAATAGCAACTATGAAAGCATTGACATACATAATAAATTATGATCGTATATTTCATATAATGTGACTCATCCAGATAGATTTAATACTTCAAACATGAAACAAAAACAAAAGAAAAAAAAAGAAAAGCATTTTTTTATGCAAGATATTAAATGTATCAATGTAATATTTGCCATGTGTCTCAGGGATTAGAGATTTTTTTCTAAAATATAAAGATTAAATTTTCTTGAAAAATGATTTTTGAAAATATGAAACAGAAAAGGTAAAAAGGAGTTAGAGGATGAGGAATTATTACATCAAAGAAAAAGAAACTATAATAAAAAGGACATAAAATTAATTTTCAAAGATATTCTTTTATTTTTATTTGTATAAAGGACTTAATTCTATTTTGATAATAATGACACAACTGATCTGAAGATCAATAGACAGAATATTTCCTAAATCACTGATTTCAGACTTAGAACTGCTATAGTGTCTTTTGTTTTGAGTTTCCAAATATAGCATCTTAGAATTAAGTACATCAAAACTGTGTAGCTTAAAATGTTTTTCAATTGTAATTCTTTGAAAATGTTTGTGTATTGATCCTGAGAGTATAATGTATTTTTAAATACATTAACAAAAAATTAGAAATATGGCCTCTTTAGAAGAGAGCTACTGTGACAAGCTATTTGAATTAAAAAATAGATGAAGGTAGATTTTTAAATAACTATAATTGTACAGAAGTTAGCAATAACCTTTGTAATTGAATGGCATGTAATAAAATACTTGAACTTCACATTGAATAGTTTCAAAACTATTCTAACAGCTGTCATAGTTGTTTTTGACATGATAATCATAAATAAAAACAATTAAAAATAAGATTTGATGGAAAAATCCATGACATATCAGTAATCATCAAAAATTTGAAACAATACTCTCTGTACTGATGCCTATCTCATATGCAAGATTTTTACCAAAAATATTTACTGGATAGATATTACAGAAACTGTAGATGTTGACCTACAAAGAGACCTGCCAGAGTTTTCACATTAGCCATCAGTGTCCATGAAGTTTTACTATGAAAAATAGAATGGGATTTTTAAGAGTTCAAATGAAACATGAGATGGCAACATGATGCAGAAAGTATAGTTAGCATAGTCAAAAAAAATAAATAAATAAATAAATAAATAAAAGGAATTGAGAAAAAAAAATTATTTAGAGCTTGTTGATCTTACATTCTAGCATAAAAACAACTATATATCAAATTCTTCCAAACTTTTGGGGGAGGAAAGAGATAGTTTCCTCCTTCCCTTTAAATTTTCTTTACAGCATACTTTAATTCATTGTTTTCCCGTCAATTGAAGACAATGGCACATTACTTTTAAAAGAATTATAAGAAAACAATTTTAAATCATTAAATTATCTTGAATGAAGTAACTTTCTGCATAAGCACAATGTATATACATTTATTTAAAAAAAATAATAAAAATAAACCATATATTTTTACAAATTTTTCAGTATAGAGTCTTGTCCCTTGAAAATTGAAGAGCACTGAATTTGATCCTCCCATTTGCCTATCTGTGATATGCTCATTTAGATTAGAGGACAAATGAACAAGTCACAACTTGTATAGCCTTTTTCAATGCAGCCTACTTTCAACAAGTTGATCATAATTGTTTTTTGTATTAATGGCAGCTAATCAATCACATAGGCCAAAGCAAATGTTGATAGCCTGTAATCAAGTACAACTAGTCAAAAAGTTATTCTTCTCCATACTAAAAAAATCCTTTGTATTTGAAGTTATAACTAATTGATGTTCATATTGACAAAATTCTTGGATTTTTCTTCCATCAAATAATGTCAACCTTCAAAAATTGCAATTCAATACAAAATGTAGACCAGATTTAAATGCAATCTTCAATAAATATATTATGTCCCTTAATTAAAAAAACAAAAACAAAAAAAACATTGCAACAATGTTGGATATAGAATTCAAAGATTTTTTTTTTGTTGCTAAATAAGCAGTTTATGAAAAGTAAGATTAAAACAAAATTACTTTTAACAAGATTTTTTAAGATGAGGAATTAGGTTTTGCTAGTCAAACCAGCATGCTCATCTTGGGTGTTAAACTCATGTCCTACATAACATGTAATACATACAGGATTTTAGGTGTCTGTTTGCTTATTTACTAACCGTCTTAGAATTTCAAACCAAATCCTTTATTCAATCCAAGGGAGTAGATTGTTATTATTCCACCTTCCATGCTAAAATGAATATTTCTTTATATCAATACCCACTATTCTTTTTCACTTTTGCATCACTTGTTTGTTTCAGAGGAAAAGAAAATGGAACATGTGACTCTTCAACAATACCAGACCCAAGGATTAAATTCCTAACTGCCAAGTAACTAGATATGCTTATGTAGATATAAGGTTATGTGTCACTTGGACAATATAGTGTTGAAATTCTAGAGTCTTAAACTGGGAAGAATTGAGTGTGACCTCACTCAGCTGGTAGAACTAGTATCCATCCTGAACCAAGTATCACTCAGAAGAAAATATCCATTCTATACAGTTGTGACAAGGAATACAAAGAGACCAGCTACCTCTTAAAAGTAAGGGTAGCAGAACATGAAAAAATTTTGTTTTCCACAAAGATACATTGAAATCAGGAATCGAGGGAAACTTCTGTAGAATGAAATCAAAATAAGAGGGAGCAACAACACAGGAGGATGAGAGGGAGCAACAACACAGGAGGATGAGAGGGAGCAACAACACAGGAGGATGAGAGGGAGCAACAACACAGGAGGATGAGAGGGAGCAACAACACAGGAGGATGAGAGGGAGCAACAACACAGGAGGATGAGAGGGAGGGGGATGAGAGGGAGCAACAACACAGGAGGATGAGAGGGAGCAACAACACAGGAGGATGAGAGGGAGCAACAACACAGGAGGATGAGAGGGAGCAACAACACAGGAGGATGAGAGGGGAGCAACAACACAGGAGGATGAGAGGGAGCAACAACACAGGAGGATGAGAGGGAGCAACAACACAGGAGGATGAGAGGGAGCAACAACACAGGAGGATGAGAGGGAGCAACAACACAGGAGGATGAGAGGGAGCAACAACACAGGAGGATGAGGGAGCAACAACACAGGAGGATGAGAGGGAGCAACAACACAGGAGGATGAGAGGGAGCAACAACACAGGAGGATGAGGGGAGCATGAGAGGGATGAACAACAACACAGGAGGATGAGAGGGAGCAACAACACAGGAGGATGAGAGGGAGCAACAACACAGGAGGATGAGAGGGAGCAACAACACAGGAGGATGAGAGGGAGCAACAACACAGGAGGATGAGAGGAGCAACAACACAGGAGGATGAGAGGGAGCAACAACACAGGAGGATGAGAGGGAGCAACAACACAGGAGGATGAGAGGGAGCAACAACACAGGAGGATGAGAGGGAGCAACAACACAGGAGGATGAGAGGGAGCAACAACACAGGAGGATGAGAGGGCAAAAAACAAACAAACAAAAAAAACATCACTGTGCATGATACTATCCTAGTAATTCAAACAGGTGAATACCATCTGGCAAACTCTAATTAAAAATAAAGTTAAGGACACTAATAAAATTCCATCATGTGAGTCAGACTACACCTAATTCCACCACCTGAGCATAGACATTATGTTTAAGGCTCTAGAATTTCAATGCAAGATTGTCCAAGAGACACATGGATTAAAACATTTGCTTCTTTGGCTGTTGCGAGTTCAATTCTCAAGTCTAGTTGTGTTGAAGTCATATACTGTAGTTCAGCAGAAGAAATGGACAAATGACAAAGGTGAATAAGAATGGAAAAATATACACCACAGAGATTGAATAAAGGGTTTGGTCAAAAATTCCAGCTACAAATACACTTGAAGGTAGCCATAAAGTAAATGGCTGAAATGTGAATATACTTTCAAGATGGCATTAGATTTAGGTTGAAAGGGTCAAAATGTGGTACACAGATCACAAATGCAACAGATTCAAATGCAAAAGAGATTATTGGAAGCTGACCCCACTGTAATAATAGTAGAAAAGGAACTAAAAGTTCATGCCAGTGATTGGAAATGGTAAGTCAATAACCAGCTTTACTTTGAGCAAAAATCCTTAGGAAGAGAGAGAGAGAGAGAGAAACTGTTCTCTATATAAGCATATTTTTTAAATCCTCAAGATTCAATGAAAGTTTCTTTTAGTTATGTTCAAATAATGCAAAAGAAAGAATTCCAAGTCATAAAAAGACTAATTAATCAGTCATGGTGGTAAACTAGATTTTAACAAATATTTGGTAGCAATTAGTAAAGGATTCACAATGAGTATGATATCAATATTTCAAAAATTTTATAAGAAATGTGTACATTCAAGAACTATACTGAAGAAACTGAAAACAAAATAATTTAAAAGTGCCAATGTATTTAAAAACATTTCTTGAATAAACTAAAAGTTTTACATTTAATGCAAAAGACTATTCTAAATGAAATGCATTCAGTTTTCTTAAGACAAAATATGAAATTAAATATTTTTAAATCAGTAAAAATCCCCAAGTAGAGCATCTTCCTGGGAATAAATATTTGTTGTATTAGTCAGTTAAAGGCCATATTTTGGACATTGAGAAATCATGTCTCTTTCAATTCATGACTGACTAGGCAGATTTTCCTGCAGTAAGTTGCCAACCAAAGCTATGGGATCCAGTCTGTCCTGTTACTCAACCCATAGCTGGGAGAGAGAATAGATGGATTCATACCTTTCCCAAGAATATTTGCTTGTAAGTGAATAAAACAAACTCAACTAGAATTTGAACTTGGCTCTCCAATTTCTCTGAGCCAATATCTATTACACCACAGTGCATATCCATTGTATTAAGTAAAGTTTAAAACTCAATGAATAAACTCATGACACAATATAACACTTACAAGCTAACTAATACTTTCTAGATGTTCTATATTAGAATCAGATAAAAGAAATACATACTGGAGAAGGTAAATCTGATTAGTTGTGGATGAAATCAGCAAGTCAAAAACAAGTCATTTGATTGCTGCTTAAATACTTTAAGTTATTTCCAAAATAGAAAGGTGTGTGACGTCCACCCCCTTCCCCGGTGTCGCTGCGCCAAATGTGACGTCTGCCTGGCCGCGCCGCTGTGCTGTCCACGGCGCCAGTTGTGACGTCACCCTGTCTGTCTCTGCGCCGTTGCCGTCCTATCCTGTCTTGTGATGACCAATGTGACTTGGTATTGGTCGCGGCACCAAATGTGACGTTCTAATCTTTTGCTGATTCAGATGGGAATCTGGTTAGATTCGGTATCAGCCTTGTCGTTCCCAGCTCGCCTCCAACGTCTGGTTACCGAAGTAACTGCTTTGATTTCTAGTCTAACCTACCCACATTGTGATTTGATCTTAGGTAGACGAAATCAATCAGTCACCGGGCCATAATGCAAGTAGAGTTCGAACAAGTATATGTAAAAGAAAATAAAATAATAACTCGAAAAGTTTGAATGTGTTAAAAAAGATAATATTTTATATCTGGTTGCTGAATACAGGACTGCATCTTCTTCCCAACCCGCTATATAGATTCATGACACTTTGTGTTTGTTAGGCGAGTCTTAACATCTTAAGTTGTTTGTTCTTTAAGAAACTGGTTCTTGGTGTATCTTCAGGCGATATTCATAAAACTTGTTTTGGTGGTGTGAGTCTAAATATTCTTCAAAAATAAATTGTTCTTGATTAGAAGTTGATTTCAGAATTGTGTGGAATCTTTCAGTCAGGTTTCTGTGAGGCGGGTGGAACTCCAACTGCGAACTTCACTCAACTGGAACTCAAACTGCTTTTCACTCGCTGCGACTCTGCTTATATGGACGCCGACCAAAGCCGGGGTGGGCTTGTCGGGGTTTGAGGTTCCTTGATAATTTTAAATCCACAATCCACTTTTGTTTTTGGTCAGGAAAATTTATTATTTTTCATTTTTGGAAGTCTTTTGTCTTCCCACCTTCTTCTGTTCTCATATTGGTATCTCAGAGAGTGTCGACGGGTTTCCCCTCTCTCTAACAGTGGCATCTCATACCTATCCCTTCAGGGGGGGGCATTAACAGGCCTCTCCTCCTTCTTCACATGATTACCTTCGCCTGCCGCTCACGCCAGCATTCAGCCAATGGACGCCCAGCAGTGTGGGTGTGGCTAGACTAGCCTCAGTTTAAAAAATCTTGCTCAAAGAAAAAAAAAAAATTATCTTTTTTCTTTTCCTTCTCTTCTTCGAGGAGACCTCACACGACTCTTAGGATGGTCTCTGAACTTCATCTGGAGTTCGTCAACGAGATTTTCGCCAATCATCAAGTGGGTGGTCAATTGGACGTATCTGGACACTAGAGCCAATTATTCGTTTTTGATAAAATAATTTTCTTATAGCCAGCCCTGACAATAAACAGGTGTCTTTCCCAAATGACATGGAGGTGGTTCCACGGACATTTTGGTTTCGGTCAAGCTTGACCTAATTAATTTTTATCTCTTTAGAATTCTGCGGGAGGTCGCTTGTCCAACTTGAAATTTTCATTATCGTTGTCATAAATTAATTTAAATCCGACACATCCGCGACCCTACTTTCCTCGCTAATGAGAATAAAAACCTTTAGCACTTCTCTCCATTAGAAAAAAAGATAACATCGCTTAGTGTCCTTTTCGTGATGGCTTCTTATCACCTAAATTTAATTCTCGCCTTTTCTTTTTTTTTTCTTTTTTTCTAGCAACTCTAAATAGTGTCACAGGTGTTTATATTTGGTTTTATATTAGCTAATATTAAAATGCATCAAAACTGAGCAATCTTATTTAGTATTTAAGAATCAATAATATTTAAATTTAGTATTAGAGATTCATAAACTGAAAATATCATTAAATCTGAAGAGAATTCAGCCTTGTTCTCTGTTAGAGGCACAGCAGACATTGAACTTATTCAAACTCATTTAATGTTTCATGAGAATTTCCTTAAACTAATTTTCATTGCATTTAAAAAATAAATAAATATCACTGAAGTTAAAAGGAATATTCCCATAGCTATTTTTGTCAAAATCTAGAAAATGACAAGGTGGGTTTATTGCCTAATGAGTTGGCTCAGAAAAGGTTAAAAAAAAACAAAAAAACGTAGTACTTTGTGTATGCTTTAATGAGACAAAGTCATTGTATAATTAACAGAATTAAATTTTTTTTTTCATAATTAAACAGCCATTTTATAAAATTTATGTACAGCACCTACAAGAAGTCAAAGACACAGAATGCAGTGATAGAATAAATTGCAAAAATGAAATACTAGATATTTCAAAGTGTCAGGGTAGTTAACAAGCATCTTTTTTATTACTTCTGTTGGAAATATAAAATCTTCAGATTAAAATTCTCTTCTGGTTTACCAGCCTGTAATTCTCTAACTCTTGTTATGTGCGTTTCATATTGTTTGTTGCCTTTACTTATTGTCACAGAAGACTTACTATTGTATGTACAAGATAGATGTATTTGCCCTTGTGACATGGAGTTGGGAATAATCACATAGCTACTACAGGTGAATAAAGGAAAAATATAAAAATGAAGATGGTATTGTAATGAGTAATATATATATATATATATATATATATATATATATATATATAGAAAGAGAGATTCACATTAAGCAAAACTAAGGTAAATTTGTGTATGAAAACAGTTTTAAAGTTCAGAGAGCTAACTAGGGGTTGTGACATCAGATGAAGTCAGGTGGGTGTTGTCATGTGGATATCTGTGATTTCAGATGAAATGATGTGGCAGAGCCACAGGGTTGAGTGGTTCTCTACTGTTTGTGAGCATCTCTATGAGACTATTGAATTTGCATCAGTTGTGATTCAAGGTGGATCTGGACAAAGTTTACAATTAAGAGGCAATTTGGTCAGAAAAGATTTTCATGGCTTTGACACTGAACCTTGCATAGCACACTAGTGCTTCATCAGATTTAACAAACTAATTTGTCATTTTAGCTATGTCCTTTTAAAAGGATTTTATATATATATATATATATATATATATATATATATATATAGTTGTATATTTAGGCAGCAATCCTTCCTTTATGCATGTTTCATTAAAACGACAGACAAGGTTTTACGGTTGAGCTTTTTTTTAATTTTTCTTGTTCTGACAAGAGTTTTCTTTTCTGGACAAAGGGTATGTAAGTCAGTTCTTACACACCCTTTGTCCAGAAAAGAAAGCTCTTGTCAGAACACAAGAATAATTGAATAAAAAGCTCAACCGTAGTACCTTGTCTGTCGTTTTTAATGAAACATGCATATATATAGGGAAAGTTTGGCTAACGAGGCAAAGAGAAACACATTTATAGGTGATAGCTAAAATCATACCACGTGACAAAAAGAAAAAAAAAAAACAAACAACCTAAGTTATTGTGGGGGGGGTAAATATTTATTCAACAAAAAAAAAAAAAAAAAAAAAAAATTGTATTTAGCTCTTTTGTTAGTTGTTACTCGTATCGGGGTTTTTTCTTTGGCCTTCAGACCTGCATCTGTGCGATTTTTTTGTCGGCAGGTCATGTTTGTAGCTCTTTCTTTTTTTAAAACCTTTTTTTCCCCTCGAGATTGATTTGATTAGCAAATCAAAAATTCGAGGGTTTTTCGAAACGAGTCTAGTTATCTATATTTGTGTGTGTAATATATTCAGATGTAATAACAGACACATTGGAAAGATTTAAGTTACTGTGTATTTACTAAGTTTCTAATAGAGTCAAACAGTCAATCTTTTAAATGAGGAGAGTTTAAGTCTGCTTTCAAAAACTTGTTTTATCTTTGTTATGGTTCTCGTACTGATCAGTCAGTTAAAGTGCTATACGTGATGATACAGGTTGTTTGGGCAATCATATCTTTTTTCTTTTTTTTGATTCATGACTGACTAGACAGATTTTTTCCCCCACAGTAGATTGCCGAGACTATAAGACTCAGTCTGTCCTGCTATTCAATCCATAGCTGGAGGGAGAAGAGATGGATTCACCAAATTTTGCACATTAGTGAATGTAACAAAAAACCCGACTGGAATTCTGACTTGTGTTCTCCGATTTCTTATTCTAAGCTGATATCCATTACTACACAACAACGCACATCCCGTCACCATTAAAAAACATACACAAGTGGAAAAAGCAAAGAAAAGATCAATTCTGACATAAGAAAAAGTTTGTATTTTTTTTTTTTTGTATCTACTTTCTTCATTACACCAAGCAATATAACTGAAGTGAAAAAAACTCTCCCTCCCACTGACAGGTAAAAAAAAAAAAATGTCAATGACATTTGTGTTAATTAGCTAATCATTAATCAGGTGCCAGTATTTATATTTTTGATAAAATTAAACTTTGTTTAAGTAATCCATTTGTCTTACAAAAATTAAGGGAAAAAGCGCCTTTGAAAACAAAAGATTTATCGAGAAATAATTCGTTTTTTTTTTATGACTTAGATGTTAGAGAACTAAAAAAAAATAATTTAACAAACGGAAGAACTGTTGAAAAATCTTCGGCCTTCCCAAAATTTAGTCATTTGTCGGTCAGATAACTTATATTCTCATAAAAAACTAAAAAGGTAACAAATATGTTAGTTAACCACGTACTTCGTGCCAAAACGTAACACTTTTCTCAGCTTCTCCTTCCTTCATAGTTTATTTGGCAAAAATCCAGCGTCACTGTTTTTTTATGTGTATGTTCATTGAATAAGTAGTAGAGCCATGATAAATTCTAATTATTAAATAAACAATTGCAAACAAAGCATAAAACAGGTTTTGCTGACTTCAAACAATCTGCTGAAGACTTTTTTTTTTTTTTTTTTTTTTAACCAAGCACCAGTAGCATTTCCAGCGGTTCTCCTAAATTCAAGATTTCACAGCCTGTTTTAAAGTTACAGGTGTAGGGGTTTTATGCTCGGTATACAAAATCTTTTCCCAGTTTCAAGTATGAAATTAAATTTTGAAAACACAGAGGTTAAGTTGTGCATTGCCTCACACACACACACAAAAAGCCATAATAGAGCGGCACCCATAAGGATCGAAACTAGTTATAGACCAGTTACTCGCCAGGGAGCATACTACAGTTTTTAATTCGAATACAAGCCACTAGGGCAGTGAACAGCAAAATAAATAAATAAATCATTTACTTAAATGTCCATTCATACTACTATATTCAATTATGAAACTTTCAACTTTCGCATTTTCAAAATAGGGTATTTTTATTCAGTAAAAAATACTTAGATTTTTTTTTTTTAATTTTTGGATAGTGAGCCAACTAAAAAGCTTTTAATAATAAATGTACAAATTAGCTTAAAAAAAGTAAAACGACTAAGACTAAGTAGTGTCGCTGTGTAGTCGGTAGTAATCTCCAACAACCGGTATTTTTAAGGACAAAAAACAAAATGCTTGAGTGTTGACTGTTGATCATTTTCAGAGACTCTTTATTTTGGTCTTTGGAGAATAAATATTGCAATGTTGCATTGCATAATTAAAAAAAAATGAATTACAGCATTAACTCGTGAGTTTATGTAAGTAAAAAAAAGATTTTCTTCAACTCAAAGTAAAAACTAAAGCTACACTCGTCAAAAAAAGTTTTTCAACTTTTCTACAGACAGGCCAATTTTTAACAATAAGCTACGCGTATTGACATACCCGCTTTCATCAACCAGGAGGTGGGTAGGACCAAAAAGACAAATAGGCTAAACGAAAGCGACGTCAACGTGGTCAAAAATATTTGACAAAAAGAGAATTTAATCTCCTACATTCCATCTCACGTCAGCCCTACAGCAAGCCACCCCACATCTTTTTTTTCTTGAGTTGTCATTGTCAAAGGGCGAGAAATATAAAAAGGGGCACACTCCACAGGTCTATCCTTAGTGAATCGTTGTCACTATACTAAATTCAATTACAGAATCTCAGCTTAAAAAAAGGTGTTACTGTTAGAGCGAGTGTTGTATTATTACTGAACACAAAGTAAAACAAATAAAAAAGAATAGCTTTCATTTGATTATATTTTTTTTTTATGACCAATGCAAGTGATCAGGTGTCAAGTTTTTAAAACTTTGATATAGGGAAAAAAAGAAAAAGTATATTTAAAATAAAAAAAGTAGTCACCAATTTGATCACATGGCTACTAGTAAGTTGGGCCACAAGAATGTCCTTTCCAATTTATTTGTGTGATTAATAATAAATAAATGTTATGCTGTACTTTCCTTCATATACGTCAAACAATACTAACAGGATAACAACAAAAAATCTGCAGGAAGATAACTTGGCGTAGGAAGATTGACTAAGTAAATAAAATATTTTCACTAAGAAAACACAAGAAGAGGTAATGGAGGGCAGCCATACGTGGAAATAGATTTCATTTAAGAAGTATTGCAAGATGGGCGTGTTCAAAAAGGTGAATAAATACGGACGAAGAAATGAGATCAACAAACACGTTGCTAACAAATATTGAATCTTTTTCTTGAAAGCATAACTTGTCTAAAACTAAAACATGTTTTTTTTAACTGATCTACACAGTTTAAAAACATGTCATCCAAAAAATATTAACGTCAAAAGCTGACACATCGACTGAACACGTTTACAAGGAAAACAGAAACATATTTTTATAATGAATAGAAGAAATAGAGATTTCAACTATATACAGACGTTCAGTTATTGCTTCTAAACGGAGAAGGATAAAAAAAATTTTAATTTCAAAATTGATGATCAGATTTTAAAACAGCTGTTCTTTCTTGAATGACGTTAAAAAAAAAAAAAAAAAAAAGTGATCACTTAATATTTTTTCAATTGAAAATTTAAGAATGATCACAAAAATAAAATGAAAAAGGTTTTTCAGTGAAGCAGCAGACAATAAAACACAAGTACCCAATAACGACAACAAATGACTATATAAAAAAAAAGTAATGTAATCATCACGTCACACCAAGAAGTAACGCGAATAACATGTTGTCAGCTCAAAATGAAAAAAATTTTGTTTCTTCAATGATAGCAGAAATTGCATTTTTCTTTTCCCCACACATTTTTGTTACTTTTGTAATTCACCATCAACCAAACAGCTGGTCTCGTTAGTGTTTTGTTTTTTAGCAAAATCGCCCCTTCAACAAATGTCAACAAAAAAAAAAAAAAAAAAAAAAAAAAAAATTTAGCAATGGGTCAATAAATAAATTTAAAAAATACCCATAAATTGATTACTCGACATTTTGTTATTTCTAATATTTTGAATAAAATTATTTAACTAACCTGCAGTAAATAAACGAAATAAAAGTGGATTTGCAGAAAGAAACATTTTCAGATCAGATTTTAATTTTAGTAATTAATTAAAAGAAAAATAAACCATAAAACAAAATTTAAAAATCAGGTGGTGTAACTGTGAAGAAACTAACAAAAAGACAGAATAACCCATAAAACAATAAAAAAATTAAGCTTTCCAAAGAGAATCATTAACTTCAAGTCAAATATGGATTTCAGATTAAATTACAAAAAAGTATCTTATTTTATATTTTTTTTTTAAGCAAAGAAACAAAATTCTGAAGGTGAGACGAAGTGTAACCAAATGTCGCAGTTGTTAAAATATTTACGATTTACACTGCATTGGAGAGAAGAAAAAAAAAAACTTTTACTAAATAAATATTGCTGATTACAAACCCTTTTTTTTTTCTTTTTTTTTTTTAAACTGTACCAAGGCCAGAAAAAAAATGCTTATTTAAAAAGTAATTTTTAGCTATCTTTCTTTTTGATATTTTTTAAAAATCAAGTTTTAAGTTTAGTTTAGTTATAGTAAAAAAAAAATAAATAAAATATCAATTACTTAGATATTCATTTTGTTAACAAATAAATAAAAGTTATGTTAAGCAGAAAATTCTACAATTTTTTTAAAGACTAAAGAGTTTTAAAATTAAAAAAAATAAATAAATGAAATCCACCAGAAAAATAAAAATTAAAAATTAACCAAATTCTGAAAATCAGCTTTTTAGGTTCTTAAAGAACTTTTTTTTGTAATTATAATTAATAATACTTATTTTTAAAACTATTCGCCTTTTCTTCCTGTGATTTTTTTTGTTTGTATGATTTTTTTCATAATTAAATTAAATAAATATCAGATTAATAAAAAAAAAAAAAAAAGTGTATGACGAAGTCACCGGCTTTTATTTCTTATTTTTAAATGGTATTTAAACGAAAATTACAAAATAGAGAAAAAGAAGCTGAATAAATTTATTAAAGTTTTCCTCAAAATAAGAAAAAAAATGAATAAAACGTTTTTCAAGTAAAACAGTTAAAATAAAATAGCGACCAATTCAGCATTTTTTAAAAAACAATATTGTGTAAGAAATGAAATTGTAAAATAAATTACTTACACTTTATCAGTTATTTCCCTTAATTTCCACATCTTCCTTGTAAAGAAAGTGGGTGGGTCGTGCAGTCGACGTTTTGGGTTTTAAGTTAATAGTAAATTGAAAAAAAAATTATATATACAAAACTCGGAAAGGAGAAAAAGGTGCTGGAAGTTTAGAATGAAGTAATGGTTGACGTTTGCTACCCGTTTGTTGAAATTAGAATGAACACTGAGCAGCTTTTTGATTACGGGGAGTTGTGGAATTTACCGCTTTCCTTTTGTAAATTAAACAGAAGCCGATCAATGGGGATATAAAGGTCTTTTAGAAGGTTCAAGGAAACATAGATAACTACTGAAAAATGTTCCTGCTTAATTTTTTTCCCCCGTGGCACTCTGTAAAAAAAAAAAGACCTTCTCTCTTTCCGTTTGTATTGTATTGCAATGTGTATGTCTTTAGCCGCAGCAGCAGCAGCAGCGTCACAAAATGGCAGCTGGTCACATGACGTCGCTTCAGCTAACCTTGGTATGAAACACTACTATTTCTTCTACTATTGCTTGGGCTAATGCATGGCTCATCTAGTAAAGTTACCTGTCCTTTAGGAAGCTAAGATCAAGCTTGAGACTTAAATCGAACATTCAAGTCCACAACAATGATGCATTTACAAAAAGAAAAAAACTACGTTAAGCATGCATGCAGTGAATAATAAACGTACGGTAACACTCATTCCAGGCTTGCTACGTGGCTAAAAGTGCATATGCTTTCCTTTCCACTGATGCCACTGGCTGGTGTTCGAGCTCAGATGAAAACAAGCTTTTCTTAGGCTTGATCTTCTCACTAGAAAGACGAACACAACACATTCTTCCTATAAGTCAGCATTTCTATACATTTTGGGTCTGTGCCAGTAATCAAAATAATAATAAAAAAGAAACGTAAGCCTTCCTGACTCCTGAGGTACTACAGTTTTTTGGTTCTTTAAGACATTATAAAAACAAAGATTTCAAATGCGGATTTTGAAGGCAGGTAAATTGTCACAACAAAAGTTTTCTACACTGCATACCCCTTGTACATTTTGATGCTCATTTCTTTGGTTTTCAAGTGGTTCATCTGGAGAAAAAGCTGCCTTTTTTGTTTTTAGCCTGCTGGTTTTATGATCCAACCTAGGATCAGATTTCTAGGATTGCAGTTCTTATAAGGATAATATCAATTTAATATCAGTATTAATTAGAATTGCAATATAATTAATTTAGCATTTTTAGCTTAAAAAAGGTTTTGATCTTTTATGAAACCATTACCCATTTTAGATTGTTCTTGAGCTTTGAATACTAATCATCTGCAACTATACAATCCAACTACAAAAGTAATGCCTCCGATTTATTTCCATAGTTACAGGGAAAGCAGTGACACCATTGGATAGAGCAAATTTTCAGCTATAAAACACTATTTTCTACATAATCGCCATCACTGGCTATCATTTTCACCATTGATGAACAAAGGCCTGCATACCATCCTCTTAACACAGAATGTCATATGCATCATTGTTGCCATAATTGAAATGCATTATCCACCACCTAACTGTGCTCACACCTAATGTTTGGTCTCAACAAGCATTGATGAATGTCAATAGGTGCAACTTCTTTTTCCTTTTCAGCTGCACACTTTCATGCCAGATGCCATTTTGCCAGACTGCTGCTCAGCCACAAAACAAAAACATTATCAGTTTTGGGTTGGAAGGTTCACCTTCTACTGGCATACCACTAACATCTACCTTTGACATATTAAACCAGTATAATAAAATATGAAGTATTACTTTCAGATCAACTCTTGTATAATTTAAGTTTTCATATTAGTCAAATCATACACTTATGCGTTTAATAGAAGTGGGTAGATACTCATTTTTCTCACTGCTTAACAAAGCTTCCCTATACCTTTTCTATAAATATTTTCATGGTAATTGTTCTGATGAGCTTTCCCCTTTGGTATCCCAACTTTACAAATTTAAGTGTAGTACTAGATTGGCAGCTAACTCATCATTTTATAGTTGAAATGGTGAGATGTAATCATAAGTTCTATGCTAACAGTTTCTTCTCTCACACTTTTCACTTATAGAAATCTCTTCTGGATTTCTGCTTTCCAATTAAATTTGATCTTCAAAAATTTATATACTGTAGTTGATAGCCACAACAAGCACAAGTCAAGTTCTGTTGATCCTTCTCTCTGTTTGGCTGTATGGCTCATCTCTTATTCAGGTTTTTGACCACACATGCAAATTAGTCATAGTTTTAAAAGCACTAGAACCACACGTGTGCTTTACCTAAATTTCAAATGGCAGCTCCAACTGGGCAGGCAAGAAATCATGGCCTCTTAGCCACAAGTAGGTTAGAATTTCTTGGTCCTATTTCACCACATATACAATATCAATTGTCATCTTCTGTCTCCTTAATTCCTGTTTTTTATTGGCCTTTGTCCTTAATAATGTTTTTTGTCTCAGATTTTTTCTCACTCATTAACTCCTTGTGTCTTAGCGACTTTATAAATGATTAAAAAAAAATTAAAGTGTTTCATCTCTGGATAAGAATTAGCATATCTTCAGAGTTAGTCATTAGTTAACTCATTTAATAAAGAACTTTTTTGTTATTAAGTTTGTTTTAATTAAAATTTGTAAGCAAATTTTTAGTTTTTTGTACCTTATGCTTCCAGCATTTTGTACTTGTAAAATCTAGAATAAATTGTGACAGTTTTGTCTACCATCTTATTACATCAAAACCAGATACCAGTCACTTGTAGTGTCACCACCAGGTATAACAAATGGACAAAGTTTCCAGAGGTAATCATTTGGACTAGCAGAGGTAGTCAGCTGTGAAAATCCTTCATATCTTGTCAGTTCAGTGGCACACAGTCTTTCTTTCTCTCACCCTGGTAGTGACTCACTTCACTTGCAATTGACAAATAATGAAGTGCAAAATTTTGAATATAATTTTAACTGTATCAAGGGTTTTTTCTCTCTTTGGTTTTCTTTCTTGCATGACAGCAGCAAGTGTCTTCAATTCTGTGATTTCACAAGGAAGTAATGTGGTTTGTTTTGCTAACAAGGAGACTGGGTTTTTAAGTCTGAACTGACAGTAGGTGGGGACCTGCATCTCAGCTCCTGGCTAAATTGTCTAGTTGGGCACTTGTGTCAATCCTGTTGTGCTTCAAACATTCAAGTTCCACTGGGCTTAGAGTGGAAAGATAAGTTATATGAGACTGACTGCTGAAAAGCTGAAGCAACATAAATATGGCATGAGACGTGGTAAACTTAACAACTTATTTATTTAAACTCCCCGTGGGACTGTCTTCTCACAGTATTCCCTAGTGGAACTGAAAGTGCTTACAATCACCATCATCATCTTCATTATTGATGTTGTTAAAACATTTCAAGTGATATTTTTTCCCTAGGAAGGTAATGACAACTGACAAAATTATTTTTCTTCTATTACAGATTTAGGCAAAAACAATAAATCACTAAAGCCCAGAGAAATCTCCACTTATTTCCACTTTTGACATATTCCCATTCCCTAGTTATTTGTCAACCCCCATTGTTTTTGTGCTCCACCTGACAGGTATTCAAAATCCTTCATTTTGTTCTTTTAATAAAAGTTAAGACTGTAATACTCCTTTTCTGTCAGAATTTCAAGGATACACTATTTGCACTCAGACTATTGTTCTGGTCTTGTTATCATGTTTCAGCTGTTGTTCCTGCCAACCTTCATCAGTTGTATATTGATTCAGGTAACATACAGGGAATTTCAAACTGAATTCTTTATTTAATCTACAGTGGTAGATTGTTCTCATTCTACTGCCAATGTCTTGGGATATCTCATCTAGTTCTAATTTTTAGTACTGCTCAGTTACAGCATGTCTTTTTTGCACTGAGTCCAAGTACACAGTGCCCAACCCAGGGACTGAACTCATAATTACTATGTCACCAAATTCATGAACCAACACCTTAATGCACTAGGTTATTTTCCAAATGTAAATAGTGTCATACTTTTAGTGTGTGTAAAGAGGATATTAAAGTTGGCACTGCCAAGTGTTCAGGGAAAATAAAGAATAAGCTTATATGGTTAGATTTGATCTGCAAGTGTTGGTTTTTGTTGATCAAATGGTAGAACAGCAGTTGCACCAAGACAGGCATGGAAAAAAAAGAAATATGATTTTATTCTTTATTTACTGTCCATGTGGCCACAGACTGACAGTCTGAGTCCTTGTGATAAAAAGTAACTGCAATTATGATGGAAGAAATACTTGTAAAAAATAATAAATAACTGACAGTTATTGTTTCATCTAATAATAAAATCCAAGATCTTTACTGTTTTATTCCATTTTCTGCTATCTTTTTGCAATTTATGTTTACCAGCAAAGCACTGCTCAAGGTGCCATTTATATTCTTACAGAGAATTTAACTCTATGAAGACATGAATTATGAAAAAGTGCAATATCTGCTAAATATGGCATATGAATGAAAACCTCTCAGCCAAACTATAACAGTTTTGCCTACTTGTTCTGATATCTTAATTTTTGGGTATTGTTTTCAAAAGTTGGCCAACAAATATTATCCTGGACCTAATTTCAAAGCATCCATATGGTAATCATGATATCAACCATTTCCATACAGGAAACATTTAGTATTCATTTACCAAACAGTTAATATTACTGTCAGTTGAAATTTATAAAATCTTTTTCTTAAAACACCTTTTCAGAAAAATAGTCTTCTCAAATCTACTGTTATTACTCTTCTTTGAATTGATGAGAGTTTCTTTCATTTCTTTTACTTAAGGTTATGAGGAATTTCAACATCTTGATTATATCATTATTTTCTCTTCGAGTTAAATGTGCTATCCATTTTAGTTGTTGCTGCTGTTGGAAGTCTTCAAGTGATGTGGGTTTTATTATTTAGAAATGCTCCTTGTAATTTTATAGTGCCAGCCTGTAGCATCTGATGAAAAACTGTCTTCATTAAGTCCTAAAGGATTCATTTGTTTGAAGCCATTTTTAGCCACTGATCTGAGAGAATGTTTTTATATAGCTGATAGTTTAGTTTATTTCTAAGTTGGATGCTGTGCATGACATCTAAGTTGGATTTTATGTATAACATAGAAATTTCCAAAATTCTCTACTGTCTTCCTGATCTAGATAATTGTTTCTTATGGTTTTGACACCTGTTTTATTTTACCCCAAATCTAGACTAGAAAATCCATTGTTCAATTTTATCTTTTATTTAACAAGTTATGTAGTCTGAGTCTTGGTTCCTGTCAAGACTGTGTTTAGTTGTTTTATCTTTGACCTCTCATTCCTACTCAAAATATCATTTAGGAAGGTGTGATATTTTTAACATTATCTGGATAGAAAGTGGGGATGTTTAATACCCTGCTCTATTAATTAAATATCTAACCCGAGCCTGTGGATTTCTACTGCTGGCTTATAAAATCCTAGCTAGCCTTGGCTGATTTTCTATTGCAACACATATCTGCTGCTTCTACTGTTAAATCAGGTAGATATTTAAAATCAGGTAGATATTCTATGCAGCAAAGACTTTGGTTAGACAGACAGTTTGCTCAAACTTGTATTCATTATCTGATATAATTCAGATTTTGGCCAGTCAGGTGTGTCAAAAAGAGACAGCAGAAAATTGGATTTATTGAATTGTGATATGTGAGGCTATATTTTTCTGTTGTCTGTATCTGGTGATAAAGTACAGATTTTTAATTTTCATTTACAAGATTAATTTTAGAAAGAATAAATTTTATTTCTTCAATGCCTTACTTTTTCTTGATATAATAACATATAAGCACTTTTATATAAATCTCTTTAGATGTTTTTATCTTCAACAATTACTCACTGATATGGTAAAAACAAAAAAACAAAATTTCTGTGAATCCTGGACATTGAGCAGAGGTGGATCGATTATTTTAACTCATTAGTGCCCACCGCCCCATTTGGTGAGCATTAATAGGTGAAAACAAGAAGAAAGGACTAAGTATAAACTACAAGAAGACAGAATGCATGGTTATCAACAAAAAGATGAGCCCAAAATGCAAATTACAAATCAGGGATGCTAAAATCAAACAAGTACAGAAATTTAAATATCTGGTAAGTGTTCTAACAGAGGACAGAAAGTGTGACACTGAGATCCGAAGATGTGTTAGGATGGGTCAAAGATGCTAAGCAGAGTATTAAAATTCAGAAAAAATTTCATTAGAAACCAGGAAAAGAGTACTGAATTGTTACATAATATTTATCCTCCTCTCTGGCAGCAAATGTTGGAAATCTCCTCAAAGATGAAGAAATGTGTTTATACAGAAAGATGCTGAAGCTACCAGGGACTGACATGTGAGCAACAATGATGTTTTGGAGAAAATGGAAACAAAAAGGAAACTTATACTTAACATCAGGAAGAGGCAATTGAAATTTCTGGGGCACATAATGAGGAAGGAGGGCTTGGAAAACCTGGTACTCACAGGATAGGTTGAAGGACAGAGGAAAGCAGCGTAACATACTTGATGAGCATGAGTAAATGGATGGTTGAAAAGGGTTTAAAGAAATTATAAAAAGACAAAACTTATCGAGCTACAAGGGACAGGAAGATGTGAAGGGCCATGATCGCCTACGTCTTGAAGATACATGGCACATAAAAGAAAGAGAGGAACTTATCAAGAGCTACAAGGGACAGGAAGATGTGGAGGGCATATAAAAGAAGATATAATCCCTTTAGATTCCTTTGTGGAATACAGGACCACAGTCTCACTATTCTAGGTGTTACTACTGTGGTTTCTGTATCAAGTAGCTTTTTACAGGGTGCAGTTGCTAGTTTCACATCCAACTGGTTTTGAATTTAGAATTGTGCTTCTTCTAGGCTGGTTGCCAACCAAAATTAGAAATCTCAGTTTGCTCTGCTATTAACTCCTACCTAGTGGGTAAGAAGAGATGGATTCATACCTTTCTAAGAGCATTTAGGCAAAAGTAAATGCAATGGCTTCAGAGGGAAATTGAACTCAGCATGTCAATGCCACTTTCAGTGCAGGTAATTATCCATCAATGGATTATAGGGAGAAAACTATAATTAATACCAGATGTTTCATAAGCCTATATTTAATACCAGATTTTTTATAAATTAGTAATGAATGTCAGGTATTATAGAAACTTATAACCAATACTGGATTTTTACTTTTATAATCAATATAGGTTTTTACAGTGAGCATTACTGGGTTAAGGAAAGATGTGGTAAAAAATATAAATATTTCTGGAGCACAATTGGTGATCATTCATTTTATTTTTAATCATTTTACTCCCAAGCAAAGCAATAAAGCCACTAAGATGCAAGGTAGTACTGGGTGTGATAGAATATGAGAAAAAATACTGTTAAGGAGAGAGAACAATAAAAGAACAAGAATTAAGAGGACAGAACATAAGGACTGATATTGCATTTAAATTTGTGTAAATTAAAGTTGACAGGGAATTAAGAAGCCAGAAGAGAGTTCCACAAATGAGAAGTACTACAGAAGAAACTAGCATAGAATTTATGGTTATACCAAAAGCCACTTCAACAGTAAAATAATGAGGCCTTACTGCCAATCTAGTACTGAATTTAAATTCATAAAGTTTAGGTACCATAGAGGAAAGTTCATTAAAACAATTGCCATAATTTAGTGGCAAAGTTTTGTTTATAAAGTTAATTGATGATTAATTGAAATTGTTTTTTTGTCTTTTTTTTTCGTATATAAAATTTTATTTTTGAAAAAAAGCATTTAATTGAGATTTGCCTGAACAATAGGTGGGATCTGGAAACTGTGGATCCTATGATATGTATCTGTAGAGTATCTTTGTCATTTCACTTTCAAATCCAATCCTGATTTAACTAGTTACTTCTATTCATTAAACTACTGTTTTTTTGCTTTGTTCTTTGCAGGGAAAATTTTATCTTGAATTCATCAAGACTTTAACATTACTTATCTACATGAGCTGTTTTTGTACTTGAAAGAACCTCTTATCATCATGTTTAGCCCAACAGAAAAGATATCAATTTTTGGCCATCAGCTCAGAATTTGACTTCAAAGATTTACACAAGTCTTTTTTCCTTTCTTTTTTTTAATTAACTCATTCTAAGCAAGACAATAATGCCACTAAGATGCAAGGAGATGCTGGGAGTGAAAGTGAATGAAAAGAATTTAGAAGGAACTGGAAACAAGAGATAAACCTGTACTCTTTTCCAAAAGACTGGGGAGGAGTGTGAAATTCATGACAGGTGAACTTATCTGCTCCTACTGTGGAAGGAAAAATAAATAAAAAATAGTAAATAAAATTTTAGAGTTTAGGAGGAGATGTTAGAAGTATGATGTTGAATTAGACTTTAGAGGGAACTGGAAACCCAATCCTAAAGAGGAAACAAGGGATAAACCTCTACTGTTCAAAATACCTGGGAGGAGTATTAATTATATGATAATCTTTCAAAATCCTATGACAGAATAGTTAAGCTTTATAAAACCTGTTATAACTTAATGGTATGTTTATTAATTATTAATTTCTGAAAAGTTATTCATTTTTTGAGAAATATACTTATCGAGCTACAAGGGATTTTTCGATATTTAAATAGTTGGCTTAAATTATTGTAGGATATTTTAAAATTAGTTGTTTATATAACCAATGATGCCACAGATAGAATTTATCAAATAAATACATCAAAAAAATATATATGTGTATGTATGTATGTATGTATGTATATACTCAGTTCTAAGTATGTTAACTTAATCACTGATATTGAGCACTTTCCAATAATTATGGCATACATATAATACAGTAGTGGAAATAAGTATAAGACACCCCATGAAATTGTTAATAATTTTCTTATTACTGCACAAATTCCTCTGAAAATTTTTTTGGTGGAAAGTTGTTATAAAATTGAATATGTATACTAATACCATCGAATCTAGATAACACACACAAATTTTCAGAGGAATTTGTGCAGTAATAAGAAAATTATTAACAATTTCATTGGGTGTCTTATACTTATTTCCACTACTGTATATAAATAGTATATGTAGAAGTTACACACACACACACACACACATATATATATATATATATATATATATATATATATAAATTACATACACACATACATATATATATATATATATATATATATATATACATATATTATACATATATATATATATATATATATATATATATATAAATAGATATATCAAGCACGGTGCTACAAAATAAAAAGTGTGTAGGGTTAAGTCTGATGTTATGTTTTTAGCCTTTAGCACTCTCTATTTATCAACCTCCTCACAATTTCAAATATATAAAACTAATATATAAAACACTATATTTTGATGGGATTCCATATACAGGAAATAATATTTATAAATAATATAGAGTGCCAAATGTTAAAGATTCCTGATTAGATATTTTTTATCAAATCCTCATAAAATAATTTTTTTTTATCTATTATTCTACTTTAAACATTTTTGTTTTGATTTAAATACAATTTTTTTTTCTTGTATTTATTCTCTGAAAAGAGATGTATACACATTTTCTGCTTTGAGGAGATAATGTTTCGAGGAAAAAAGAAAATGAAGAAAATTAATGAAAGTAATGATTTTCAACAAATTATACAGATCAACTTAATCACATTGTCATAGATTGAGGTCAAAGTTTTCTGTTTACTTCTCAGATTTCCAAGCAAAAAGTGGAGATGGCTGCTTAGTGCCATTGATGTATAGTGTGTATCAGGTTTTTGTGGACTTTTGCTTTATTTGAAAACAAATTGGTGTAAATAGATATTGAGAATCCTTTTATCACACCAATTTAATGAATCCACTTGTCAGCATTGATGGCTGCTTCACTATAGGGTCAAAAGCATTGATATGTCTGAATTAGATGATATTTATCAATTTTGGATATAGTTCTGGTGAACTTAGGAGATTTTATAGACTTATGGGAGTATTGATTGACCTTTCTCTCAACTATGCCTTATATGTAGTAATTCAGTGGATTCAGGTTTGGTGAGCTAGGAGGCCATGTATTTAGGAGAACATGATCATGGAGATTGTTATGCATCCATACTTGAATTGCTTTAGCCATATGAGATGGTACAGTCTAGTTGGAAGATGTATGGTCTTCTGTTGTATATGCTGTCTATTCAAGGCTTCATAACTCTGTCCAAAACCTGAAAGTGGTATTGGCTCTTAAGCCCTGGGAAAAGAAGTGAGAAGGCATGATATCTCTCTCTTTGCTGACGAATCCCAGAACCATCACAGATTGCTAGGAACTTTGTATGGATGACTCTTGGAACCTCAATCACGCCTCTGCATAACCAGCAATGGTTCCTTTGGTTTACCTTTTGGTCCTGATCAAAGTTTTTCTCATTGGAGGCAAATGAAAGCATTCAAGCCTCTTGGTGTTTTAGCTTGCTCAATAAGCACTTTGCATAGATCAAATGATTTTCTTGATGTTTTTTTCTGATATGACCTGACTTCTATGCATCTTATATCACTTGTATAGGACGCACTCATTCCCAACTCTTCTGATGGTTCATTCTGACACTTTGGGGTGCTTTATAATGGCTCTGATTAACTTTCTGGGACTCTTATTGATTATTTTCTTTACCTTTCATACAAAGTTAGGTGTTCTGATAGTTTTAGGACCCTTAGCATGCATTTTGCATTTCGTAGCTTCTATTGGATGTCTGTCAGTAGCTTCCAGTTCTTTTCAAACTTTGCTAATGAAAGATCATGAAACTTTCAGGAAGTGAGCTATTCTATATCACTATGTTGTGTTTTTAAGGCAATGATTCCTTTTCATTTAATGAGTCAACTTAATGCTTGATATTATTTATTTGAAAAGAAAAGTTTTAGTTGTCTTCTAACTTATTTTAATTAAAATAAGAAGACAACTAAGACTTTTGAAAGGTGTGTCCTCAAAATATTGATGAACCCTGTATGTACACAGACAAGTGATGCAGTAATCATAGCTATATATTATTATATTTTAGCACTGCTTCATATGATCCAGTATACAGACAAGTTTTTATTGTTGTCCACTGACTTTACCACTATTTTAACACACAGTTATTTAGCTTTATTCATTCTCTGCAAATAACCTAAATTTTGAGCAAATTACAGTATTTACTATCACTGTTGTGAATTGAAAATCACGAAGAAAGTGATTATTATTGATTAGGAATTAAGAGATCAACCTTAATGTAGATTCTAAAATATTAATGACAAAATGTAGAATAATTTCTAACATCATTTTTGGTGCTTCCAGGTGTCATTAGAAATGTACTCTTTTAATGGAACCAAGTCACTAGACAACACCAAACTTTTGTCCAAGTAAAGAATATACAAGTTTTCCAACTTTTCTTTCTGCTAAATATTTCTTCTCTGTGTATGTATAAACTTTAATTGGTACAAATTTTAAGGCATATGCTGGCAATTTTTAACCTTCATGCCTGCAAATCAATGGTTTGTCAAAAGGACAGTTTTCCCTTTTTTACTTTTTTTAAAATCATTTCACCCCAAAAAGGCAGGACTGCCACTAGTACATAGAGGGTCACAGAGAGTGAAGGAGAGAGAAAAGACTGGGAATAGGATAAAAGCTGAACAAGGTTCAAGAAGATAGAAGATGGCAATTTTTGAAGACAGTAGTAGCAAATCTATGACAGTGGAGATATACCGGAAGACCTCAGCAGATCTATCTTTGTAGCTATACCTAAGAAAACAGGTGCAAACAAATGCAAACTTCATCAAACAATAAACCTAATGAGCCACATGACAAAACTTATCATTTTTATTCTAATGAAAAGAACGTGCATCAGAATCAGCCCAGAGATAGGACAAGAACAGTGCGTGTTCGTTAAAGACACTGAAATGCGATATTCATGCTCAGAATGTTATCAGAAAGAGTGATACAGATGCAGAAGGACATGTATCTATAGAAAGGCCTTCGACAAAGTACGTCACAAGGATCTGATGGAACTGCTCAGTAACCTCCATATATTTGGGAAAGATATCAGAATAATCAAGAACTTATACTGGCAGCAAAAGCATGCATGCACATAGGGAACAAGTACAGTGAATGCACAAATAGAAAGGGGCATAAGGCAAGGATGTGTCTTCTCACCCAACCTGTTCAATTTATATAATGAGGCAATTCTGAGAGAATTGGAAACCCTACTGGGATTTAGCATTGCTGGCCACAATCTTAACAACATAAAATACGCAGATGACACAATACTGATAGCAGACATGGAAAAGAAATCACAAGATCTCCTACAGAAAGTGAGACGACAACTAAGCATAAACTACAAGAAAACAGAGTGCCTGTTCATCAGTAAGAGGATGAGCCCAAAATGCGATCTGAAGGTTGGGAACACTAGAATCAAGCAGCTGCAGAAGTTTAAATACCTGGGAAGCATCTTGACAGAGGATGGTAGGTGTGACACTGAAATCTGTAGAAAGTGGATGACAGAACGTGGTCTTGGGGAGGAAGCAGAGAGAAGAAACTTGTTGAGAGCTACAAAGGATAGAGGGAGGTGGAGAGCCATGATTGCCTACATACTGAAAGGACATGGAACATAAAAAGAAAGAAAGAAGTGAATGGAGGGGAGTTTCACAAGTAGAAAGTGTGAGAAAAGAAACTGTTGGAATAGAAGTAGCGGTTACAGTTAACTAATTCAACAGTAAAAGGGTGGGACCTAGATGCTAATCTGGTAGCAGACTTAAACTCATCTAGTCTGGGTACCAGGGAAAAAAGCTTGTCAGAGCAGTATCCATGAAAATATTTGTAGAAAAGACAGAGAGAAGCTATGTCACATCAGTGAGAAAGCAACTGAAGTCGAGATGCCAAGTCAGGATTGATTACACTACAGATTCTTCTTTGGATTTTGTCAAGAACCTTGAGATGAGTAGCTGGAGCACCAGACCAGATATGGAAACAGTATTCAATACATGGACAAATGGTAGATTTGTAAATGTGCAAAATGGATTCTGATGAGAAAAACCCTCTAGCACGACAGTGACCCAACTTTCCTTACAGAAGATGCAGCTATTGATTCAATATAGTTGTTCCACCTCAAGTCGGCTGAAAATGTGAAACCAGGGCAGCACAGTGAGTTTAGCATCAGCCATGATGATGGTGGACAGGAAAGTTTCTCTATGGTGGTTAAATGAGAGCAGTTTAATTTTGGAGGCATTAAAATTTATGAACCACTACCTGCATCAGTTAACCACAGATTGGATGTCTTTTTCAAGAGCAGTGGCCAGGTTAACATTGTCAGCTCTGACAGATTTGCTATTGAGACAGGAGTAAATGGTAGTGTCATCAGCATAAATGAACTGGTGACATCAGGAAGATCATTGATAAAGATCAGAAACAGTGTAGGACCAAGGATAGAGCCTTGGGAGACACCCGTGTTTGTGTAAAAGAATCTGGAAGTGAACTTGTTCAAAATTACCTTTATTTCACAATTTCATAGGAACAGTTGGATTAAATCAATCAATCACCTAGTAATTCCATAGCCTATGTAGAAAACCAGTGTGCCAAGCCCTGTTAAATGCCTATGAGATATCTAGAGCCACAGCTCAAGTTTCACCTTTATTATTTAGAGTTTGATATATATATATATATATATATATATATATATATATATATATATATATATATATTCAGTGATGGCTGTTAGCACATCAGCAGTAGACCTGGCAAAACGGAAGCCATATTATTGTCAGAGAGTAGATCATGAGAGGTAAGATGCTTAAGCACTTCAGCATTGATTAAAGTCTCAAATACTTTGCCAAAAAGTGGTAGGAGACTAATAGGACAATAGAGTGGTCAGAAGGTTCTCCAGAGTTCTTAAAAACAGGAACTACAGAGGAGGACTTCCAACAAGCTGGAAAACAGAAAGCAGTGAGGCAATAGTTGTAGAGTGGAGAGAACTGGAGCCAGCTCAGGAGCACATTTTTTTAGGATGATGACTGGGATACCGTCATCGCCACTTGCCTTATGGGAGTCGAATTTAGAAATAATGTCCAAGACCAGTGATGGGGTTATGTGCATATCACTCAGTAGGGCCTCTGTTCTAGGCAGGAAAATCAGGTGTGAGTACTCCAAATGAGTCGAGTGTTGAGTTGGAAGAGAATTTCTAAGCAAAGCATTCAACCTTATCTGCTGTAGATGTCAGGACTGCAAATTGATTGAATAGAGGAGGAATTGAGGACTTGCTGGTTTAGCACACTCTTGCAGAGGCATCAATAATCTCTAGAATCAAACTTGTGAGATGTTACATATTGTTTCAGTTTTCAGGCAGGAGGAGACCTCAAATGTGCCTTTATGAACAGGATGATTGAAAGCTGCATTCCAAGGGACATTACAAAGGCAGTCAGAGAATGAGTTCAATTCTGCTCATTGATAACAGAAAGATATTCTGTTGGTAGGAGGTTCTTGGTTTGTAGAGGAGTGGAGAGAGATTTTTACAGACACTACCACATAATCAGAGTTGCCAAGAGGGTGGAGTTGCACAATATGACATGAGTCCAGGATAGTGGTAAAAATGAGATCTAGAAGAGAAGTGTGTCTGTCAGCATTACTGGGGAAATGTGTGGGGATGTCCACTACTTGCTTGAGTGATTGAGAAGTTAATGGTTTGGATGCCAGCAAGGTCAGTGACAGAGTGTTTAAACCACCTGACATGGTGGGCATTAAAGTCACCAAACACAAATATATTTGCAAATGGCTGTAGGAAGATGACCTTGTCTATATTATCAGAAATAATACTTGGCAGGCAGTAGCCTTGAGTGGAAGGGAAACAGTAGAGAAAGGAGAGATAGCTGAGTTATTTACTTTATCATTTACCAATTTATAAAGAAATAAATATAATTTACTAAATTATAAAAATATCTGAGCAAACTATAAAGAAATCCTTATTTATCATTTTATAAAGTTTGCATTGATTGGCAATTAACCAATGTTTTGCCAACCATTCCAATAAACAATCTAATAAATAAAAATATTGTTTAATATTTTTGTTGTAATTTTTCAAGAACAAAGAAAATGTATAAATTTCATGTTTAGTTTTTATTAAAATTTTAATCATTGCTTTTTAAAACAATAAACATTGGCAAAGAGTGAAAGTAGTTAAAATAATTAATAGCAGTGTCAAGGGAATAACTGTCCTTTTGGCACATTGTTTTTTTTGGGGGGGCATGAAGGTTAAACATTGCTCATATAATTTTTCCAAAGATTTTAGCATTAAATAATTCTAATTTTCTATGTTGAATTGCTTGCTAAAAACCTGACATCACTACACAATCCTACTCTAATCTGTATGAATACATTTGACAATTTCCCACATTTCATCACTTTTACTCAAGGTATCGGGGTAACTGACACATGTGGCAAATTTCTTAACCTTTTGTTTGGCATATGTTGAAAAACATAGTATTAAAGGGACAAAACAAAATTGATGATGATAAAGATACTAAAAAACACTCTCCATCCCAAGGGATGATAATGTTTCCTTTCAAGAAGGAACAGCATGTGTGAGTAGATTTTTAGACAAGTAAGTTACTGAAACAACTAATACCTACCCCTGTGATATTCTCTCCAGAAACCAGTGCCAAGGTGAGATCCAGAATGGCTGGGAGAGGATCAGTTGCCGTGAATGGGTAGACTAAGTTACAAGGAATGCCTTTCTTGTGCTTTACAGCACAAGTTTGAATTCAGTTTTCTTTTTCATAGACTGGCTGCTACCTAAAGCAATAGTGCTCAGTCTGCCCTGTTACTTAATCTATAACTAGAGGAAAATGAATTCATGCCTTTTCCAAGGACATTAGTGCTAAATGAACATAGCAGACCTAGCCAGAATTGGAATTCAGCATGTCAATCCAACTTTCCATGCTAAAAGCAATTACACTACCTGATCATTCACAGTAAAGATATTAATAATAATAATAAAAGATACTAATAGTAATAAAATAGTCATACCAGAGAAGGAATTTAATTATGTCTCAATCTATCATTATTAAATTTTTACTGTTATTAAATGTTTATCACAGATTTTTTCTTTTTGTAATAGTAATTAGGCTACCAGTTTGTTGTCGTGTTGATGAGTTTCTTGAAGCATAATATTTTCTTAGTTTTTTTTTAATCATTTTATCCCAAGCAAGGCATTAATGCCACAAAGATGCAAGGGGTTACTGGGAGTGAAAGAGAATGAGATGACTTTAGTGAGGAGAAAGGTGAATAAAAAAAACAGCATTCAGAAAGATGGAAGATGGTGATTGATTTTGACTTTAAATTTTTGAAGATTGTAGGTAGCAGGGAAGCAAGAAGCTGGAAGAAAGTTTCTAAGGTAGGAAGTGCAAGAATAGAAACTATTAGATTGGTTTCATCTAGCTATTTCAACAGTAAAATGATAAAACCTATTAGCCAATCTAGCAGTACACTTAAATTCACATAGCTCATTAGAATAACTGCCATATAAATTTTATAGAAAAGATAGAGAGAAGCTATGTTATGGCAGTGGGAAGGTGACTGAAGTCAAATTATGACAATAAGGAAGTTAATCATATAGCTGATGATATTAATACAAAGCTGAAATATGGGTTAAATATTAGGTTGGCCAGAAAGTCCTGACTCACTTAGGAAGCAGAAAGAAAACAAAATTTTATGGAGCAGCATCAACATTTATTCTTCAAAATAAAGTCCATCATTCTCGACTATCTTCTGCCAGCAATCAACCAGCATCTGAATCTGTCCCAGATACCAGTCCACAGGTTTTGAATAAAAATAACTGTAAACAAGATTCTTTTATTTCATCAAAAGTGTTGAATCACTGGTCGTGGAAGAAATATGCCAATGAGTGGAATAGGACATAGTCAGCATCAGGACTGAATGGTGGATGTGGAAGAATCTCAACTCGGTCCATGTGTTTGAACAATCTTTTTAGTCAACCTGGCAGTGTGTGGCCTTGTATTGTCTTGCTGAAACAAAGCCCAACCTTGTCTGACCAAAGCAGGATACTCCTTTAGTTTGTCATACACGCAGTCTAGCTGCTGGCAGTACAATTGAGTGTTGATGGTGCAACCGTGTGGAACAAGCTCAAAATGCTGTACTCCTTGGAAATTTCACCAAACAGTGATCAAGATTTGTTGTTTTCTTTTTGCTTTTTGAGTCAGGACTTTCTGTCCAACCTAATATAACGAAGAGGTTTTCCAGGAATATCTTCTTGTTTTTAAATCAATGCATACACACACCTTTTAATTATTATTATATAAAAACCAAATAACACTATGATATTGTTAGGCTTATCTTAAAATGAGAAAGCAGTTTTCTTTTCCTTACATGAGCATATCTTGATTTTACAATATTTCTGCTGACACAAAAAGGCTATTATTTTATCAGACTTGGACAGTTTTTATAGCTAATAAAATGAGATTTATTTCACTATCTTTTTTTCTTGAGTGTCTAATTTTAACAGACTTTTAAGCTCATTCAGTAGGTGGGTTTTATAACAGTGAAAAGTATTAGGTTTTAAAAACAATAAATAATACAGTTTTATTCTCACTTCACACTGGGTCATAAACCTATTAATAGGTTAGAAATTACCAGAATAGATTCATTTCCTATTTAATTGTTTTCCTTGAGGGACTAAATGAATGTTTATGTAGAACTTACATACACATATATCTATTGGATATTGGATATATGTATAAAAATGGTACAAAAATCTAATAGGAAATATAACTCCATTACAACGCATAACATATTTTTCTAGTTATGCGACACTGTTTCTGTAATTTTATGCAATGATTTTCCATATGAACAGTAATGCTCCCTTGTGGCACTGTTAGCTCATGGGTGCAGTATGTTTTCAGGAGCATTATATAAATTTAACAGGTTAATAAAATATTTGGTTCTACAGGAGGATGCTGAGAATACCATGAAGACAACATTTAAGTAATGAAGAAGTGTTAAAGAAAATGGAAACAAAAAAGACACTTATACTCAGAATCAGAAAGAGACAGCTGAAATTTCTGTGACACATGATGTAGAAGGAGGGCTTGGAGAATTTGACACTCACAGGATATATTGAAGGCAAAAGATACAGGGGAAGACAGTAGGCCACCTACCTGATGAACTTGTGTGAATGGATGGTGGAATGGAGGGGTGGGAGGGATATCAATGGGACAAATGTTGCTAAGAGATATAAGTAATAGGAAGTTGTGGAGAGCCATGACTTCTCATGTCCTAAAGGATCATAATGCAGAGAAGAAGACAATGCTTTACCCTTTGAAATCTGATTGAAAAAATCACAATATTTTATATATGCATATGTTTATCTTTTTGCCGATATATTTATATTTTAAGATGCATTTTAAACATTAAGATGCAAATGTAATATGTACAGAGCAAAAACCTGTAAATTAAAGTCTGGCAGCTTCTTTGATATGACAAGGTGACCACCACTTTGCTGTTTTCACTTCAGCTTACTTCTGGTGACTGGTGCTGCTGTAGTGTAAAGACAATATAAACATGTAACATTAACTCTGCTCCATTTACCAGTGCAATTTTAAGATATTGGGTACCAGACAGCACACATATCAAAGAAGAACTGCTAGAAAAGAAAAAGTTAAAAACTGCTGCTTTGAGAAGTCAACTTCTTCATGTTGATTTTATCAATCAGAAAAATCTGATTTGTTTATCAGGTGTTAAATGTTGCATTTTTTAGCCTTCTTGAGGTATTTACTAGAACTCTTTGTTCTAAAATAGTTTTCTAATCTATGCAAATTTTTGTGCCCAGCAAACAAATGGAACTTGTTATATTACTATCTATTATATGTTATATTATTTATTTTATGATATTATCTATTATGTGATTATTATATATTACATTAGCAGTAGAGCCCGGCGTTGCCCAGGGATGTAACAGTAAGAGATAGATCAAGTATCCACCATCATAAAGACTGAAAAATAAAATTGACAAAGATTATTGTTTAAGGTTGATGGACACGCATGTCTTAATTATTTTTTTTTTTTTTTTTTTTTAACGAATTGGTCAAACCCAAACTCAAACAAAAACATTTTTTTCAATCGTTATGAGTCTATCGATTCAATAGAATTTTATTATAAACAATTGTCTTGTAAATGGAATTTTAAAGCATTCTGAATGTAAAAATAAAGAAAAAAAAGTGCAAGACAATAAGAAACACTACCTGCCAAAAAAGTGAAGTTTTGTTGAAATCAGTTGAAAAATGTAGGAAATCCGATCCCATCCCATACATAACACACACACACACACACACACACACACACACACACACACAAAAACAACGTGGGTTTTATAAGTATAACTCGATATGAGTTTTCCCCTTTCATTCTGGCAACAGAATCGTGTTTTCAAATTGATTTTGTGCAAAAACAATTGTGCTCTTCCAATTTTTGATGCTGTCAGAACCACTACAAGGTAATTTTACGCAGTCCTGTGAAATTTTGTTGAAATCGGTTGAAAAATGTAGGAAATCCGATCCAATATATAAACGTACAGACACACACACACACACACAATCTGCGTTTTATAATAAGTAAGATTACTATTATATGTTATATTATATATCATATTATTATCTATTATATATTATATATATATATTATCTATTATATGTTATATTATCTATTATATGTTATTTATTTTATATTTATTAGATGATTATTATATATTACTATTATATGTTATATTAACTATTATATGATATTACCTATCATATTATTATCTATTATATATTATATGTTACTATTTATTATATGTTATACTAGCTTAAAAGCTGCCCTATTGCGCAGTATTTAAGCTAGCTCCTAGAGTAAAGTTGAAAAAGTGTGACACAGTGACATTGGCATTTATTATATAGAAGGAGATAGCTATTGAGAGTTGTGTCCCTTTGAGTGAAAAAGTGTGACACAGTGACACACAGACATTGGCATTTATTATATAGATATGTAAGTTCAGTTTGAATAAATGAACAAGAGAAGTATTGACAATTTTTAATTTGTAGAAAGAATCATACTTTTCTTAATTAAAATCATGGATTCTGTTTCCAGTAATTATAAAATTTGAGAATCATGACTAACTGTGAAATTTGATAAAATCTACAAAGCTGTAAAAACTGATGTTTTTGAGTGAAGAACATTAGTGGGTGAATTCATAATTATAAGGACAAACACTGACACCTTTCTAGGGTACATGCATCTGTTTACCAATATAGTGCAATACCAAAAATCAAGACATCTCATAGCCACATAGCTGTATTTGCTAATTGACTCCTCTCAAAATTCATATTAAGTAAAATCTTTCACTTTATTAATGTGTTCATCAGTTTTATCTCATTAACAAAGCAATGACCATTAGAGTTAGAACCATTCAATGATTTCATATATTTAATTTTATGGAGATTCTATTTTGGCTTTTCCCCTCATTTGCCAAGACCAAATCTGAAATAATTTTTTTTATTACTGTCCTAACAAATTAAAAGCTTTACTAACAAATTAAAAAGCTTTTACTATATTGGAATCATAATATTACCTGCCAAACATTCAATGACATCCTGTATGAAACAAATGACAATGACACCTTACATAAAACAGATGACAATGATACCTTATCTAAAACAGATGACAATGATACCTTACATATAACAGATGACAATGATACCTTACATAAAACAGATAACAATGATACCCTATATAAAACAGAAAGTAATATCATAAAGCAATCACTCTTATTATGTGATATAGAAATGAAAAAAGTGTCATCAGTAAAAGAAGTTAAATTTAATGTAAGAAAAGAATCTATATTTGTTGAACAAAGTTTACCATTGGTCCTCTGTAAAGATTGTACTAGCAACTGCTTTTAGGGAAAAAATGTATGGCCTTTTTTTATATATTAAAACAATGTTATAAACAAGCATATGGTAGTAGTGAGGTGAAAGTAAAAGAAGACAAGAATTGTTAATATAAAATTCTTTGTATTGCTGATACAGAGAATGTGAGTTGAACGTTTCTTTGTGGGAAAGGGAAGTGATATGGAAGAAGGGTACAATTGGTAGGGACAGTATTTGTTGGGTTGGGTTGACCAAAGTCACTAGTGATGACATTGAGAGCTTGGTAGATGATTCGTTGAAGCTTGCCCATTCACTGCAATTCTTTTTAAGTCATTGGGAGTGGCATTCTTAAAAACAAAATGTGGGTGACTCATAAACTCATCTTTTTTGTGTGTTTTTTCTTTGACAGCAACTATTGTGATTGTCTCCTTTTATATTGTATTTTATATTTTTTGAGGAGATTTATTTCATGGGCCAGATGTGATGCTCAGAGTCCCTGCACAGATGAAGACTTTATTTTTGGTTTTACTTTTTTAGCATTCACATCCAGTTGACATGTAAAGAGATCTAATTTGAATCAAAGTATAACAACAATTTAACAAACTACATTTTATGAGACTTTAAAAGTTACTAGAAATGATTTCTGTATTTGGCATTAGAATATTTTTCAAGTAAACATAATTTCTTATTATAAATCATAAGCAGTGATATAATAATAATTCACATTTTTTGCTTCTTTTGGTCTTGTACTCATTATTGAAGTCTGAATAGAATTTTAATATTTGGTTCAGAGTTCAATTCATTTGTGCTTGTATTTTATGGAACAGATAAAAACATTTACTTAAAAAAGTTACTTAAAAGATTTTGGAATAAACCTGATAAAACTTGAACTACTTTTGTGAGTGATTTTTAAAAATTTCAGATCTTATCTATTAGGGCAGAAGATTAAAGTCCTTGATAATGAGTTAGGGTTAAACAGTAAGATGCAGTGCAAGGTCTTTTTACTGTTGATATCAGGTTTGCAGTTCAGCTCAGAAGCTAGTTGTTCTGACAGATTTCATGATCTCAGTTTAGTAACAAAGTTACTCCATTGCATATTAAAATTGATGCAGAGGCAACACTATTGAAAGAGAAAGGAATGAATTTTAATTAATACTTTTACTATATATTTTTGATAGTACCTCACCTATATATGGCATGGAGTCATTTTGAAAATGGAATGAATATAATAAACCTTGCTTGTTAATCTATTTCAGGATCATTGCTTATTGATTATCTGTCATTCATCATTTTGTATAAGACACCTGAAGAAAGTTTTTCTTCATTTTTCTTCAACTGCAGCTGGGGAGATGCTATTTCTTCTGTATTAGATTTATATCTTCTTGATAAAGAAAAGAAACAGAACTTTGACTATAACAATTTTGACTTTATCTTATAAATGATCATTTAAATGCTATGTTGATGTCTTGTTCCATCCTATGTATAGAATTTATAATTACCAATTCTATGGATGCACAGTGGAGTAATGGCTAACAGCTTGGACTGAGGAATCGAAGAACTGAGTTACATTCACTTACATGCAAATACTCTTGGGAAAGGTATGAATCACTCTTTCTCCCTTTCATATTATGTGTAAATAACAGGTCAGATTGGATTACTTTGTAGAACAGAATCCAGAGAGAATGCTTCTCTGATCATTACAATCTTAACTGCTTCAAGTCTAGGATCAATCATTGTCTATCCTGTATATCTCATAATCTGAACTTCCTCCTCTTACATCTATGCAACAAACTTATGGGTGAGCATTTAGTACATACATACATACATAGTTGTGTTTGTTGAGGCAGAACCAGGATTAATGTTGCACAAAGCAAGAATTTATCAAAATGATTTGAGACAAAGTTTTACAAGGCTGAATGCTCTTCCTGATGCCCAGCATAAACACTCATGGTAGTCCAAGTACATTGAGAGTTTTTATCGATATACCAACATTGCTATTCAAGACTTAAGACCCCCGCCTAGCCTTATATATATATGCATGTCAATCTGGGTAACCTACATGGAATTTCAAACTGAACCCTTTATTTAATCTCAGGATATCTTATCTGATTCTTATTTTTAGTACTGTCCAATCATTACTTGCTCATTTTTACTAAGTCCAAGTAAACACTCATCAAATTCATGAACCAATGCGTTAATCCACTAAGCTATTTTCCTGTGGAACAATTCTGTCTGAAGAATTTGGAGCCTTAAACCTAGCCTGCCTGCTGATGAGTACTACTGCTTCATGTGATGCTTGCCTGCACTCACTGAAGCTTCTCTTTTTCTTTTTACAGCTGCTGCTGCTGTTGAAGACCTGCTGTCATTTGTCTTTCTTTATTAGCAGCTCCTATGTCATCTCTTTTTTTGTCAGGTCTACAAAGGAGGTTCTCATAGTCTGGAACATTCACAGCTTCTTTCAGTTGTTTAATTCTCCAGTGTTCTTCCATCATCAGTAGTTTTACTTCATTCTGATGACTATCTTTTTCCCTCTATACATGTCAATAATGTAAACAAAACCTCTTAATAAATATAAATGTGGCGAGAGTTTCTTAGATTTTATTGACGTATGCATGCAAACAAAAAGAGAAAAAGACATGACAAATTACTATGTCTTTTATGTTTTATGGTCAAATATATGAGCACAGAAAAATAACCATTTATATATTAGATCAATTTTACTGTGAGTAAAATGAGAAAATAAGATAAATATACAGATAATGAAATATAATTCAGAAAATTTAAACAAAAAAAAGATATCATTTTCATTTTTAAGAATTTAAACAATTTTAAGTAAATGAAGATTTAATAACTGCTTTTGGCATATTTCAAAAAATGGCTTCTTTAAATCAAATTTCATTAAGATCATATGATCTGATTATGTGAAATAGAATTAATATCAAAATAAATTTTATCAAAGGCAGATGTTGATAAACATTTTTGCAAAGGTAAGCAACATATAGAATGCATTATGAGATAATAAAACACATTTTTGTCATTTTTACTCATTATTTCATATGCCAAAAAGAAGTGTATAATCTATGCAATTATTTAAACAGTCTTAACAATAAGTGGGTTTGTTATACAGAGAAGCAAAGAAAATTTATAATGAAAGCTTGGTATAAAAAAAGAAGATATTTATAGTTTCTATCTGAATTTCTGGAATGAGGCGTTATCATTATTTACATTCAGACTAATGTCTTCATCATTGCTGAAAGGGGGTGCAGGTTTGAGCCCTGCTGGAAAGCACATTTTCTTTATTAAGACTAAAATTCAGAGGCTGGTAGACATAAATTTACACTGTTCATAAAATAAGGATGTTTACTGAAACACATATATCCACTAAATATAACATTTAAAGTAATAAGAACAAATAACAATGTAACATTACTGTCTGGCATGAAATCACATACTATAATAATAATAATAATAATGACAAACATAACAACAAAGATGAGGATATTAGTCCAAATGTAAATATTTTCATATTTATCTATCTTAGTTCATGAATATTAATTCAGTTTAGAGAGAGTAAAAGTTCATACCATTTGTAACATGATATTTACTGTAATATGCAAGTGTAACATTTTTTTAATCATTTCACCCCAAGCAAGACAATAAAGCCACTAAGATGTAAAGGGGTTACTGAGTATGAGAGAATATGAGAAAAAACATGAACATGAATTAAAAAGAAAGAAGATAATGATTGACATTGCATTTAAATTTTTGAAGACCAAAGTTGACCCGAAAGCAAGATGCTGGGAAAGAGTTCCACAAGCAAGAAGTGTGAGAGGAGAAATTGCTAGGTTACATCTAGATATTTCAACTGTAAAATGATGAGACCTTGATGCTAATTTAGTATGCACTTAAATTTATAAAGTCTAGGTACAATAGAGGAAAGTTCATCAGAACAAATACCATGAAAATATTTATAGAAATGGTACAGAGAAGCTATGTTATAGCAGTGGAAACATGACTGAAGCCGAGATACCAGGTCAGAACCAATAACAATGCAGTTTCTTTGGATTTTATCAAGAATCTCTAAGCATATAGCAGGAGCACCAGTCCAGATGTGGCAGAATATTCAATGCATGGATTAATGGTAGACTTATAAATGCGTAAGATAGATTTTTGCAAGAAAAATTGTCTAGCATGACACAGTTAACCGACTTTCCTAGAAGTAGACCTAGCAATTGATTCAATATAATCTTTCCACGTCATGTCAGCAGAAAACATTATCCTGAGAAAATGCAATGAGTCACTCTACTGAGCATATGCTCAGAGAGAGTGAGAGAAAAAGAGAGAGATGGGTGGAGACAAAGAAGAGGAATAAATAGATAGGGAGTAGAGAGAGACGGAAACATTTATGAGGATCAGTGCATGATTACAATATTTTATTACATTAAACAAAGATTACATACACAAGGTTGTTGGATAATTGAATGATAACTGTTATCGCTTTTGTGATGTTACCTCCTGCCACTTCTGTTTGGCTGAAGTCCAGAGTATATGAATAGTCAGAAGTTAAGTGATATCAATTATACTCAATTTACTAAGTCAATTTCTCTATGAAGCTTTAACTTATAAATTGATGGTAAGCAACAAAATAAATGAAAAATAAAGAAAGAAAAATGACAGTGCAAGAAAAGAGAAGCCTTGTGAATGCAGTTAACCATGACAATGTCAGCAGCAGGCAGATTAGGTTTAAGGCTCCAAGTTCTCAACTCAGAATTATCCCATTCAACAACATCCTAGTGGATTAAAGAGTTGGTTTGAGAATTTGATGATATGGTAATTGTGAGTTCAATCCTTTGGCTGGGTAGTGCAGACTTAATCTCATTGAAAACAGGACAAGCAATAACTGAGCTGTACTAAATAAAGAACAAGATGGGATATCCCTAGACATGGACAGCAGAACCATTTATTTAATCTACCCCCATAGATTAAATAAAAGATTCAGTTTGAAATTCTCTGAAAGTTACACAAATTAACAAGTACTTGAAGAAGGTTGGAAAGCACAACAGCTGAAATGTTGTGATAATAACAACAAAGATGAAAATAAAAGTTTAAATGTAAATAATGTAAATATTGGTGAGTTGAAGCCATTGCGCATGACACAAAGTAGGGCTGGATTAAACCAGTGTGTGGCCTGCCTCATATATTATAAAAAGACCTTAAATCAGAAAATACACATAAATATTAAATTATAAATTATTTCCTAATATAGTGATAAAGCTTAGAAAATAACCCAGAAAAATATGAGAGAAATGATTTGAGTAGATGTAATGGCCTTGATATAATGTTACCTGCAATGATGAATAATTAAAGATGCAGTTTCCCTAACAGGTAAACATTAACATTGTCAGATTGTGAGATGCCAATTTCACCAGGTAGCTTGAAAGTATATAATACAGGGCCCTAAAAATTGTAGAGCCTGTAACATTTGCTAATAAGATTAATCTGGCACTGACACAAAGTGGAAGCTAAGTGTTATGGTTCACAAGTAACTAGAATGTTTTGTTTTCCTATCAACCAGGTACAAATCACATTTACAGGAAATAAATGGTATTCATTCTGTATCAAGAATAGTTCATTGCAACGTTTACCATGTATATAATATTTGATGATTAAAAGCACAAAATATCACATTATCAAAAGTGCTACTCAAAAATTCATGAAATTTAGAAAGTGTGTGTAAACCAAATGTAATATAAATTTTGCCAATACCCTTTGTGTGCCAAGAAGACAGGGAAAAATAAATGTTTGGGTATGAAATTTATTTTTTCTTTCTCAAATTACACAAATTTTAGAAAAAAACATAACAAAAATAATTAAATGTTCTAATTTTCAAACAAGTTTTTATTCAATGACAATTCAGAATATTTTATTATACAAATGAAAATATAGTGGACTTGCCATTATCTTATGTCAAAAGTTTTACTTTTTTAGGCATCAAATTTATCAGATCTGCTATTTTCTGGGATATGTGACCAAGTTGAAACAAATCTTTTGCAGAAAGTTTTTGGGATATTTTTCTATAATTCACAATTTAAAATGGTTCATATCAAGAAACTGACTTCACCAGACCAGTTTCCTTGGTAGTTGCAAGTCAATTTCTGAGTCTGGTAGTACTGAGAAATCAAGTGATCTAGTTCAATAGAAGAGACAGATAAGTAACACAAAACTGAATAAGTCTGGTGAGTATTAAGTGATATGAGTTATTTCCCCTAACTGATAAAAGATCATCACCATTCCCTTCATATTGCAATAGTAAGAAGTAAGTTCCATTTGAAGAACTTCTACTTTGTAAAACAGACTCCCAGCAGGATGTTTTCCCAATTACTCCAATATTGACTTCTTCAAGTCTAGCCATGGAAAGTGAAATGAGAAGAATCTACCTCTGTAGTACATTGTTTTCATTCCACTTTCCATGCTTCATTTAATGGTTAAATAAAGGGTTTGATTTAAAATTCCAAGAAGGTTACCAGGTATGACAACTGAAGAAGGCTGGAGTGTACAACTTCAAAAACAATTTGTGTATAACAAGCAAGATAAGCTTGCTGGTCTAAATAGAAAGATATATAATAATCTAAAAGATTCTGATATTAATAACCATTCTAGTCATTTAATATCTTTTCAAGCTTGTCTTTTTTGCTGTATGGTACAGAGTTTTATTCCCATTGACATGAAATAGGTTTTGTTTTTATCTAAATAATAAACAATGAATGTTGGAAGGTGCTACAAAAGGGATATATATATATATATATATATATATATATATACAGTGTAACCCGGATATAAGAGACACCCGGATATAAGAAAGATTTTCTCTGTTCCCAAATTAGAGCCTGTGTTAATGTATATAAAATAGACCAAACCCGGATATAAGAGACTTCTTCTCCGGTACCGACAACTCTCTTATATCTGGGTTACACTGTATATATATATTATACTAATGTTCACACATGCAAGGCCCGATAGCCACTAGAGGTAGAGGGTTACTGTGTTGAGTTGTATGAGTGTAAGAAAAGGTATATCATCAGTAATCACTGATGAGCTACACACCTTGTTTTTGTTGTTATTGTTTTGAATCCCTGAGAGAGGAATTGTCACTTGGGGAAGTTTGGAATAAAATGAGTGAAATGACTACTATAGTTTTCATGTTGCTCTTTCTGTCGTTACTAAATTAATTGCAACGCTCGTGTATGAAACAAAAGGCAAGAAGTGAAGTTCATGGGGTTATGCAGGAAAGATAAGCTTAGACTTGAAGAAGTCAAGATTGAAGTGATTAGGAAAACATCCTGCTTGGAGTCTGTTTCACAAAGTAGCAGTTCTTGGAATGGAACTTACTTATTAATATTGCAATATGAAGGAAATGGTAATGATTCCGATTTGTGTACATAGCCTGACAGGTTCCAGTTGAAAAGTACAGTGGTGGTGGGACTAAGGAATATAGCTTATCAGAACACATGTCATAGAAATAGTGTTAGAGCAGTGAGAGGCTTGTAATGAAAGAAGTTGTAGGGTGGAAAATAATTCATCACCCACAAGGTCGCATAGAAGTTTTTAAATATCAAGATAGGAAAATGAGTACTGGGCAGCTCCTGACCAGATATGGTATCAATACTCCACTTTTGGTCTGATTTGACCTTTGTAAAGATAGAGTATAGCAGGAGGAGTCAGATATATTTACTGGAGCCATACAATGATCCAACTATTTTTCCAGAATTTTTTAATTGATATTTACCCATGCATCCCAGAAACTCTGGATAACCAAAGTTCCAATTGTAGGCAGCAGATCATTGAATTAAAATTCTTCATCTCCACACTCATTCTCCTCTGTTATTTAAACATTTAGCCCAGTGATTCTCAACCACCATGCTGTGGAACACTAGTGTGCTGCACAATCCTCTTAAGTGTTCTGGGAAATATTGACATGGCATATGTGTGTGTGTGGAAGTAGTAATTATACAGCATTAGTATTTGAATAAATGAATAAGTATTAAACTTTTTATCCCACATTAGCTAAAAAGACTTTATCAGTTTTATTGCAATTTTCTACTTCTTATTTATGTGAATTAGGCTTTTCAACCCTAAATAGCATCAAAAATAAGATGTGAGAAAGACAATGCTCAACTGAAGACAAAATGAGGGTCTGCTTATCACACATTCAACCAAACATTGAAGAAATCATGAAAAAACACCAGGCACAGGTTTCACACTAAAGCTGCACAAATAGTTAAATAGAAACATTAAAATAAAGTAAGCTCATATTTGTTTAGGTATTTTTTTTTTAATCTATGGTTTTATTTCATAACATTTAAATGTATACCCTTTAAGAAATGTTGCTAAGTGTGCCATGATATTTTCATTGCTCTTAGGTGTGCCATTGCTTAAAAAGGTTGGGAAACACTGAAAATGTGATTGTTTACCAAAACTCCAGGGTTCTGTCAACCATTTAAATTGCCTACTACTTATTAGGTTGAAAGTAGCTTTGTTCTGTTTGATCTGCTATAATGTATTGAAGACACTATATTACTAATATTAAGCTAATTTTGACAAAATCTGTCTTCTTGAAATAGGGAATTTTTTCAATTTCCATATCATTATATGAAGACAACTTTCTGACAATCCAGGTTGACCTGAATGAAATACTGTGGTTTCTTTACCTTCATTAGTGATTATTTAGATTACTTCTTCAAGTATCTTTCAATCCTGGTAACTTTTGAGTAACTTTCTTGGGGAAGATATGAATATTTCTCTTTTCCTCAATCATATTGAGAGGATAAATTGCAGCAGCATCTCTTCAAATCAATGGTCAACTATTATCTATCCTACATATCCCCATAATATTCATCCTTGCACCTTCACTGTATACCTTTACAACATCCTCATTTGGTAACACTTTACCTTGAGTTGTTATTGGGTGAATATTAGAAAAAAATAAGATGGGCTCTGGGTGGCAACCAATCTAAGAGAAGAAAAATTCTGGAATTAAAACTGTGGAGTAGGCCACAGGAAACCACTGCATTACCTTTTCCAAGAATGCATGACCATTAATAGATAATAAAGAAAAGGAATCTGTGGAGAGTCATGACCACCTGTATCTGAAATGGACACTGCATGAAAAAAACAAAAACAAAAAAAACAAAACAAAACAAGAAATCCACAGATTGAAAAGAAAGCATTACAACTCTACACTAAATGTTTAAAAGTTTTGAGGTGCCATATTAATTTTTTTCAATGTCTAAAATGAATTCTTTTTCCCACCCCCAAAATTACTAAAGCAAAGGGAAAAAGAAAGAAATAGAAAAGGAGAAATAGAAACAGAGAAAAAGAAAGAGAGAGAAAGAAATAGAAAAGGAAATGAATATAAAATAAAACAGAAAAGAAATAGAAAGAGAATAGAAAGAAATAAAAAGAAATAAAAAAGTGAAATAAAAAGAGGGAAAAAGAAAGAGAAAGGAACAGTTAGGAGAAATAGAAAGAGGGAAAAAGAAAGAGAAAGAAATAGAGGGAAAAGAAAGAGATGGAAAATGAGTGAAGATGATAAGGAGATGGAAATTATTCTTTGATTGTATTTTTTTATATAATTTACAGAAAACTTTGACAAGAATTCAAGGAAACCAAATAAACTCATTCCAAATCCAAAGATCTAAATTTGAACCAAATAAACTCTATATAGTAGTGATCCAAGTTATCTGCACAAGTTGAAAACATTATCCACCCTACACACACACATACCAAAAAAGTAAAAAAAAAAGAAAGGTTAATAAGGAGTGTAGGAATTTATTTCTTTATCTCAAATAATGGCATGTCTGGCATTCCATTCACAATTGCATTGGCAAATGTTATTGTACATATGAGATTTTAAATATAATGCCACTAATCAAATGTGGTTGCTATGGGGCATAAGAAATGTTACTAAGAAATTAATTCAATGATTAAAAAACATAACACTATGATGGATTATAAAATATAAGCTCTTAAAAATTGTTGTATAGTATGTAATTAATGTTATGTATTTATAATTAGGAGAGAAACTGCTCTTCTTTTGGTCTGAAATTTAAATAAATACACCTTCTAAATATACAAACTTCACCAAAGAAATATCAAAGATAGAGGTCTGAGACTATTAGCCTTGAATTTGCTGTCCTATCTGTTATTTGTAAATAATTTGGAGTGTAGAGAATGTTATAATGAACTTAAATTATCAAAAAAAAATCAAGTGTTAAAATTTCTTGCAGTTTAGTGATTTTCTTATCACTGTTTAATAATTTTATGTTTCATGGTTTTAAATTGCTAAGATAGAAATTAATGGCCATTTGTGGATTCCCTACTTGTTTCCCTAGCAAAACTGAGTAATAGTCTTCTTTACTTGATTTATTTCTTACCTCCTTTCCTTGTTCTTGCTGAGCCTTGCACCATTGCCCTCTTGGTAACTATTGATATTTCCTTCCAATGAACTCCCTATTCATAAAACTTCTTTTCATTACCAGCATGCTGATTGCGATTCACTCTGTAATTTTTTCGTGATTGACATAGTTAACCTTTCAATTGAAAATTGCACCAGTGAGGTTTCTTTTTGGGTCAAAGCTGGCATGAATGCTTTCATCCCTTCTCAGAAATACCAGGTGAAACCGTAATCCTCTCCATGTTTCACACCAGCATGCTCAAGTACTATAGCACACAGGGACCTCTATTTTCAGCTATACCAGTATGACAGCTCTTGTCACAAGAGGTGCATATTCATTGCTGCTCATAATAAATGTGAGTGAGTCCTCAAAGGAGCTAAGTCCCTGTTTGTTGAGAGAATGAGTTACCACATCGCATCAAACAACTTTGGCTGTCATGATTACTGGTGGTTTTTAATAGTGTATTAAATAAGTGTAAGGTCTCTATTCCTCCCCTTTTCAATCAATTTGAGGTTTTAACATCCTCTGCTGATAAAGCTGAATGCTTTGCCATAAATTCTCCTCAAACTCTATTCCTGACTCATCTGGAGTATCCCTGCCTAACTTACCTCTTAGAACTGAATCTCTGTTGAGGGATATGCATATAACCTCTTCCATGCTTTTTGCTATCAACTCTAACCTAGGTACTCACAAAGTATGTGAACCTGATAGATTCCCTGTAATAGTCATTAAGAAGTGTGCTCCCAAATGAGCTCCTGTTCTCTTTAAACTGTATAATAAATACCTCACTGCCTCCTGCTTTCCTGCCTGCTGGAAGTCATCATTTGTTCTTCCAGTTTTTAAGAATTCAGATGAATTCTCCAATCCTTCTAACTATTGGCCTATTAGCCTTATACCTCTTTTCACGAAACTCCTAGAGGCCCTAGTTAAAGATTCATCTTTCATTGCAGGGCATTTTTTCAGACAAGCAATTCTGCTTTCATTTCCCCAGGTCAACTGCTGATCTACTGATGATAATCATCGAAAGATATGTTCTAGATAAAAACAGTGAAGCCCAGGCTGTAACATTGAACATCTCAAAAGCCTTTGACAGGGTTTGGCATACAGGTCTTCTCCACAAGCTGAAAAGTTAAAGTGTCTCTAGACACATTTTTGAACTGATGCAGTCTTTCCATTCAAATCATGAAATGAAAGTTATCCTGAACAGTCACTTGTCTAGATCCTTTCATACTAACATGGGTGTCTCCCAGGGCTCCATCCTTTGTCCTACTCCATTTTAAATTTTTATTAATGACCTTCCTGATATCAGCTCTCAACTTGGCTTCTATGCTGATGACACAACCATTTACTCCTGCCTTGATAGTAAGGCTGATCAGTATGACAAGATCAAAATGGCCACTGATTTCAAATCCATCGTTAACTAGGGCAAAACATGGCTTGTTAATTTTAACACCTCCAAAACTAAACTTCTCTTCGTTAATCATCTGAGAGACCCCTTTCTGCCTTCCATCAGCATGGCTGATGCTAACCTCCAGGAAGATGACTTGTTATGCCTTCTAACATTCACAGCTGACATGAAGTGGAAAGACTATATTGAATTTCATTGCTAAGTCAGCTGCTAAGAAAGTCAGTTCATTGTGTAATGTGAGACAATTTTTTCTCTTCAGAATCTATCTTACATATCTATAAGTCTACTATTCACCCATGCTTAGAATATTGCTGCAACATATTGTCCAGTGCCCCTGCTATTTACCTTGAGCTCCTTGATAAGATCAAAAGAAGAATCAACAACATTACTGGATCTGATCTGGCAGCTTGACTTCAGCCACTTTCCCATTGTACATAAGGTTGCTTCTCTGCATTTTTTTTTATAAATACTTTCATTGTAATTGAGCTCTTCACTATGGTACCTAGACATTTTGAATTTAAATGCAGTACTAGACTAGCGTCAAGATCTCATCAATTTACAGCTGAGCTGGCAAGATGTAGTCATAAGTTCTATGCTAACAGTTTATTTTCTCACACTTCTCACTTGTGGAAATCTCTTCTGGCTCCATGCTTCCCAGCCAAATTTAATCTGTAAAAATTTAAATACAATGTCAATCACTATTGACTGTTCTCCTGATTATTCTTTCCTCTTTCAGCTCATTATTAATGCTTCTGTTCCTAATTCTTCCACACCCTGTAACCCCTTGTGTCTCAATGGCTTTACTGCCCTGCATGGGGTGATGCCAATTAAAAAAAATTCATTCTGTTTATACATCAATCTATCTTAGGCTGTGCATATATATATATTATATATGATTATAATTTTATAACATATCCCCTGGTATAGTTTTCTTTGATGTTCAAATCAATTCCAAGAATTATTCCAATTGAGTTAAATGAAGTATGTTTGTGCATGTGTATGTCTATGTGGGAGATTGCAAGTTAGGTATATTTGTTTTATAAATATGTATATAGTAACATGAAAGAACAAATGAAACAACAGGTACCGCCAGTGAGATGAAAGGAAAAGAAGACAAGAATTGGTAATATAAAATTCTTTGTATAGCTGATATAGGGGATGTAAGCAGATGTCTGTAATGTGGGCAAGGGAGACAATTTTCAAAAGAAGGGTAGGGTTAGTAAGGCCTGGAGATGATGTGTTTGTTGGGTTGGTTTACCAAGGTCACAGGTGGTGACACTGAGAGCTTTCCAGGTATCAATTACTGGCCTGCTTACCACAATTCTGTTCCTGTCATTTATGAGCAGCTTTCTTAAAATCAAATGTATTGGCTCCTGAGCTCATTTTTTTTGTTTGGTTACAACATTCATGATTAGCTTATTTTATGTTGTTATTTTATATTTTTCAGGGGATTGGTTTGTGACCTGAATGTGATACTCGGAGCCCCAATGTAGAGTATATTTTTTATTTTGGGTTTTGCTTTCTTAGTATTCACATCCAGCTGACATATAAACTGAATCAGAAAGAGATCTAATTTGAAGTGGAGTATAACATTTGTGAGTATTTGGGACCTGTGTTTAATGATGACAGCCAACACTAGAGAACTGATAAAAATAATTCATCCATTGTTACAGAAGTTAGTCTACCTTTTTATATATGTATGGTGCTGAACAAGAAGGTTTGTTTAGAAATTGCCAATTGATTGGTTCACAAGATCATGATGTCATTTTCTTTGTTGGAAACAAATCTTATTTCTGACTAGTTTGGGGAAATATAAATTCATGGCCTAGCAAGTTCAAGTTTTTTTATTTTTATTTTTAGCAATGATGAAACTTGCATGACTCTACTTGTTTTAGTCATAACTACAAAACAATACAAAATAACATGTAGTCACCTGAGATCTAAGGACTGACCCCTGATTGATCACACCTTCATGAAGAAATGAGATTTGAAGGATATTTATATTCCATACTCATTTCATAGCACTTGTTGTCTTTCAGATCATTTTTACTATGTGGTGAAGTATTATGCTATTCTTCATGTTGCCACTCAAATCTAGCAATAAGAATTATCTGAGAAACTTGAATCAGCTCTTGATTCAATGAAAATCTCAGATGATATCAACACCTTTTGGAAATCCCTCAGATATAACACTCTTTCTGTCTCATTTGGGATCCTTGGACTCCCGATATGGAAACATTAGTATCAATTCGATGACTATAATGTCCAAACCCAGTCTCTTATTGAAAAAATGCATAATTTACATAAATTATGGGTTAATGACAAGAACTCAACCAAAAGCTAACCTAAAAGAGATTGCAAAAGGCAAGTTCAAACTGTTCTTAGGAGAATGAAAGAATATTGATGCTCAGCCAAAGCTGCTGATATAAAGATATATGAGAAAAAAATGTCCCTTTGCCCCTTTTCAGTATGCATGAAAAATACATTTCTAACGAATGAGATGTTTAGATATGACCTTTTTGATAAGCTTTACTTCTGAGTCTGATTGTGGTGTGGCAATGTCTGCTTACGTTCCATCATTACCAATCAGACCCCAAACTACTGCCAATCATGATGAACAGATGTCCCCTAAGGAAGGCACCATCCCTTGAGAGACTATTGGGCCTTAAACTCACACCTGACTTCAAATGGAACTTGTACATATGATCCATCGCTAAAGATGCAGGTAAAATGGTTAGGTCCCTACATTGTTGCAGTAAGTACCTGACTCTACAAGAGCCAGATCAGGTCAAAAATAAAATAATGTGGTCATATTTTGGGTGGGAGCTGCTCAGTCCTCATTTTCCAGTCTCAATAGAGTTTAAAAGTGTCTCCAAGTCCTTGTAGGTAACCAATTATTATCCATCCTCCAACTTCTCTTTCACAGGTAGGATGTGGCAAGCCTCTTACTGCTCTATCACTATTTCCATGGAAAGTGCTCAGGTGAACTACATTTCTTGGTTCTGCTAGTTCTATCTTTATGGCTAGGACCTGCCATGCCACTTACATTGCAGAAAACCACCCACATTCCCTCTGTATTTCATCAATGATAACTAAGTTCCACTTGAACAGTTTCTTCCTGTTAACCACTGCTCTGTGAAACTGATTCGCAAGAAGATGTTTCTGCAATCACTACAATTTTACTCTGTTCAAGTCTAAGGTTCTCTTCTATCCATATGAATTGCCTCTTAATGTAAACCTCTACTCCGAGTGACCCCAGGTTTTGAAACTTACTGTAAAAAACAAAAAGTAATAAAAAAGGAATGCTATGTAAAAAATCTTGAAAATTGAATTCCTTCTTAAGAATATTTTCAACCAATTAAAAGGACAGAATTTTGAATCTTAGACAATTTTGAAAAAAATATTTTACTGAGTCAGTAAGAACAGTTAAAAAGGGAAGTTGTCAGGCAGTTCTCACAATGCATTGTGATTCTATTCATGAGTTCAGGGAGAAAAGTCAATCAACAGAGTAGGGTTAGTAACCTCAGCAATGAGTTGAGAAAAGAGATCACTGAGTTCTGAGATACTTGTGACCCTCAAAGAACACTAAGACAACATACAAATACATAAAAACAGATAATATTGAGCATGTTTGTCTGAAACAAACACACAACAAGATCAAGTTTCCCTTAATATTACAATGTCAATCTACTCTCTTCACTTATTCTTCTCCAAAGCAGTATGAATTTCTGAGTGTTTTCCCCAAATGATAATCATTGTGAAACTTCTTAAATTTAACAAATGGATGTTCCTGCTATCAATCTTGACCTGCCAATCTTTGGCTAAAAACTTTGATGATTCTGCCTTCTCTCTTTAAAAGGCCATCTGAGCACTTTGTGAGCTTAACTAACACGTCACACTTTCTACCAAGAACCTTTATAACTTCAGCAGTTATTTTAAGTCCCTCCTTTCTTATGAGCTCTACCTAGCACAATTTCTTTAGATACTCAAAAGAATATTCTGATCAAACCCTACACCTAGCTTCTTTTTCATATAAAATATTATTGCATTTTTCTGTTTCAAGTTCACACTAAAAAGAAGAGTTCTTTTTTATTGTATTCTTAAAGAGGTGTTACTTGATATGTTTTTATACATAAGAAAATTCATATACAACAGGACATCTCTAACAGAAAAGATGGTAAAGTTTCTTATTTTTTACTAAGGTCATCAAACAGTGTATGACCCAAATGTAGGTGAGTTTTTTCCATTCTGTTTTTTGAAGCCCATGAAGAGATACAGCAAGCAATTATCTCTCTTTGGCAGTCATATGATAGTTGCTTAATGATATAACTCGAGACAGTGATGAAGGTGACAGCCAATTTTTGTCGGCTTACAGTAGCAAAACTGAGGCTGCTTTCTTTACCCTTCCCTCATGGCTCTGGCAGAGGCTAAATCTGCTTCCCTACCAGCTTACAAGTCCATGGTGCCATTTCCCTTTGGGAATATATCTCTCCCAGATATAGAAAGAAACTTCACCTTGCAGTCCTCAATTTGGAAAAAACCAAGATTCACTGTTTCCCATTCATGGAATATGAGAAAGTTTGTGAAAAGGGTCAGGAACTTTACATGGTCTTTGTTGATCTGACCAAAGCATTTGACAAGGCACCGGGACACACTGTGGAATGTATTGAAGAAACTTGACATACATGACAGTATGTTGAATACTTAAACATTGTTTCACAAAGGAATGAAAGTTTTATGTAATTTCTGATGGGAAGTTTTCAGATTCTTTTGATGTAACCATTGGCATGAGACAAGGTTGTTGTTTTGTTGTGGAGTTGACAATCACTTAATTCTGACTCTAGATAAATTGTCTTCCACTAACAAATATATAGCCCTGTGATAATTGAGTGAAAACAAAAGGTTGAAATTAAATTCAAACAATACATGAACAAAAAAGCAAGGAGACAAAGTTGTGGTTTCAATAACAGTTAAAATGACTACTTTTAACTAATGATGCAAAAGTTTTGTCTTTGAAGACATGTGAACAAGAAATTAGTCAGTTGCTGAAGAAAGTAAGTCATATGAATACTACGGGTATGTATTGTGTGTGGGTAGGTTATAAAGTGGACAGTTCACACTCTTTAACTGGATGACCTGTGTGTTAGGCGAAAGAGCATATATAGATGTGTGTGTGGATCGTAAAGAAAAATGAATGAACTTGACTCTGGCTTTTTGAGATTTGTTTTGATTGGTTCATAAATCTAACAAAGGTACTTTTCAAATTAAAGCAGCTTATCTGGCTTTTGTCAGCTGAATCATTTGAAGTCTGAATTAGAAACTTTTAGTTTGAAAGAAGCTTTTCTTATTGGCTCTCTAATTATTTATAATATTTGAATTAGCTTCAAGTTACTACAGTGATGTAATGGAATAACCTGTAACCCCCATGAGTGACTACACTATAGGTAGTAACTACCTATAAGTATCTATAAGTCAACGGACTACGGAGACTAGCTGGGATCTGTTGAGTACAACTCAGATTTACGTGAGAACTACTGACCTAATAGTAGCACTCACTACTGGATTGACTTGTGATGACCTTGTTCATAACTGTTACCTTTATTCTTATTGTATTGGTTTTGTACAATAAACCATTACTTATTTTATCCACCTTGTTTTTCAAGTATATATTCCTATTAGCACGGAATATAACATACAGTTGCATCATGACTTCTTTTTTGCTTACCTTTCTTCAATCATGCTTCAGCATGCATACAACAATTTGAAAAAAAGTGATGGTGTTTTTAACCAGCCAAAATTTTGGCCACAGCCAGTATAATTTCTGATCTTTTTGTTGACGATTCTGCACTTGTTGCAATGTCATTTGGGGAAGCCTGAGAACTTTAACTTTTAACTCAAATGGCAGTGTTCACTTCAACATTTGCAGCTCATATGACAAAAACAGACCTTAGTTTTGTCTGTCTCTTCACAACCACTTCCAGAATACCATCTGAAAATACCAAGGTCCCAAAACATCTTTTTTAACCAATCAGAAAAAAAGCCCATATGGTTTTAACAGTAGGCATTTCTGAGTTATTAACACAATATAAAACTTATGCTGATTCCACCCATGGAGGCAAATCCAACCAGGTTACCATTAGCAATGAACTCTATAGCAGCGAAGATTAAGCAGGCCATCAGCACTGACACCAAAGTGCTTCCCTCAACAGCGAGGTTTTCTGCCAGCAGTAGCCGCAGAGACTAAATCTTGAATGCTACAATGCAATAATTCATGCAATATTTCTCTTATGAGTTTATCTCAATCAACTCTACATGCATGTTGAATTTCTCTACAAGTCTACCTCAACTATTACCATTCATTATACCCTGAATGAACCTTCAGTCTCCCATGACTGCTATGTGATATCCCTGAAAAAGCAAATGATCAAATCTTATACATCATGAAAAGTAAAAACTCTTTTACTTATCTCAACCACACCATTTGTGGTTTGTCACTTTTTTTTTTCTTGTTAATGATAAGGCTGCCATTACAAACTCATTGACTACTTTTGCTTGCAAGCATGGCATTTGGATTAACCATGAGCGTAAAAATTCAGAATTTCTTCACAAATCAATGTCTCTTCCTTAAAAGATCAGGGGAGTAAAACAAAAGTAACCTGATTCCAAATTCCCAGATATACCAATAATAACTGAAGTATGAGAAATTGTTCAAGTACTCAGGAAGCACTTTCAACTCACATAGATGATGAGTGAATCTAATTACCAAGGCAATTGAGTCCTTTAGAAGGCTTCACCATTGACTTGGCAGCAAAAGAGGAGTATATATTAAAACCAAGATTAATGTCTATAGAGCTGTTATTTTGATCCCTTTCCAGGATGGATTATAATCACAAACTCTGAACTGAACCCACATTCATCAACTCTACATTTTTCACAAAAAATTGTCTTTGTTCAATTTGTAAATCCAACTTGCATGACAAAATCTTCAATTCTGATCTGCTTACCAAATGTGGCATCAGGATTATTGGATAATTTCAGATGCAATCATAACTTGGGCTGGTCTTGTTACCAGAATGATAATGTTCAAATTCCAGTCAATGCAGACAAATTCATGCATAATATAAAAAATTCAATAAAAAGAATATTATATCAATTATATATATGCAAAATTACTAAGTCTGAAATGTTTAGATACAGAAAGGGTATTCAGCTGTAAAAATATGTGTTCTTTAAAAATCTATACTAAGTTAAATTTTTAAATACACAAACCTAAACACATAAACAAATACACACACAAAGGTGCCTACCATAACATAATGTTAGACAACGATTTTGTTATAAAATAATATAAGACATATCTCGGCTGATTTACAGGCAAATACTCAAGAGCAAGAGCTGGGTGTGAACAGGACAAAACCCTGTCACAAAATGACCATTATCTTTCTTTCCAAATGTTCCCAACACACGTGTTCCGGTCGAAAAATAAAATAATAATATTTAAAGTGCTCTATTTTTCGTCCAATAAAATTGCTTCCTTCCTAATTATACTCACTTCATTTTTCGAGCCTGTTAAGCCATAAAAAAAATGCTATAAAAGGTGTCACACGGAAGTTCAACGGCAGACAACAGGTGGCCACAAAGGAGACTGTCACGGTCAGGCCGAGCGATCAGCAGCAGGAGAGCATCAACCACCGTCAACATGTGTGAACTACTATGAGAGATTGACCTAGATCCGAAGCCAGCTTATGAACTTTACCACAAGGTAGCTGTCCCAAACCCACACGTTCCTGTTGAAATAAACCACGTAAATCTATTTCTGCTGTTGCTGTATTTCTTTCTTGCAACCATACGCTTGTCTATAACAGTTTGTTAGAGTAATAAAATCTAATTTAATGGAAATAGCATTTGTACTATTGAATCATTTGGTTCTCTAGAAAGAGTTCATAGTAAAAGATTTCATTCTAATTCCATCAACCAAATAATATCACCTTTGGATGAATACTAGGATTTGGTATTGTCAGTGGTTCATTTTTCTTGTTTCACATTGCTGTAAATTATCCACTTTTAATCATATATCCCAAATGGTTTAAAATTTTCACATAGAAATATAATCCAATAGTCTATTTTTCTTTAACTTATTTGAAGGTTACATATCATAATTACTAACATAACCAATGGTTTTCACTGCTTGTTTTGGATATGTATGTTAGCTGTCTCTTGCATGGCATAATGTTGGTTATTTATAAGGTTTTGATTTGATTGCTATCAACTTCAAATGCTCTACTCACTTGTTAAGCATGATATAATTTTGCAAACCACTTTGGTATGTTTAATTATTCACAGTATGTTCTTCATAAACAATGCAAATCTATTTTTGGTTCTTTTGAAGAAGGTCAAATAGGATTGTCTTCCAATTTCACCCTATACATAGCATTACATTTAGGCAAAGACTAATTTTGGTATGTTTGTTTTCTTTATTTACACTTGTACTCACAATATATTGTTCCACATTATTGCAAAGTATCCATTTTTCATCACCTATCACAATTTGTTTATAAAAATGGGACACACTTGCTACATTTAATTGTAAATTGTATATAAAAATAATATCCAACAGGTTTTATTCATCGAGTTTATGTGGAGGCCATACATCAAAGCAAGTAAATTAACCAAGCTGTAGAAAATGATTTTGCACACTTGATTTAGATATTTTGGATATTATATAACATTTATTATTCTCATACCTTGACTTGGATTCATTATTTTTGACCTCACCTGGTTAGTTTAACTTTAGAAAAACATTTAAAGAGAAACTTAACAACCCATTTTTGGAGAATTAAATCAATTAATTCCACTATTTATGTCATCAATATCTTGACCTGGTTCTTCCTTTCTGATTCAGGTGTCATTGTTGATTAAAGTTCTTACTGGTGTACTTATTGATCTTTTCCCAGAATTTGGGGTGTACAACATCTTGATTACTTCTGTAGTAATGGTGATTGATTTTACAAGTGAAAAGTGAAAAACTAAAGTTAAAACTTGGCTCATCACTTTTACATTCTCTGTTAATAATCTTTACCACCCCACTCTCACTTTCCAATATATAATAAATCATATCATAATGACACTCTTATAGATCATATCTTAATGGCACTCTTATATATATCATAATGGCACTCTTATATATCATAACATTTTAGTTTGATATGGGAAAAGAGAAACCAATTTTAGCAGTTTTAATGGTGTGTTGGTTTATTCAATTCCAAATATTTGTATGGCACACCCAAAGAGGATCAAACTCACTACTAGTCAACCAGACTAGCCTCATTAACCATTATCCAATGTTGAAGTACCTAACAATTTATAAAATCAACAGACAGTAAATAATTATATATGCAAACACAATCATGGTAAAGAAAAAATGGTGTGTGAACTGAAAAATTATTCTTAATAAAGATGCCTCCCAAAAGCTTTTATTAGAAACAAAGAAAATAGTGCAGCACTGCTATGTAATATCAATCCTCTTGGCAATGAATGCTAAACAATTTCCTTACAGATGAAAAGGAGGTGAGGTAACAGAGATATGTTTCTACAGTAGGATACTGAGATTATCATGAACAGAACATATGAGCAACAAAGAAGTCATGAGAAAATGGGAACAAAAAGGACAGTTATATTTAAAATCAGAAAAACAGTTGAAATTTCTTGAATGCATATTGAGGAATGATGACATGGAGAATTAGACATTCACAGGACATACTGAAGGCAAGAGAAGCACAAGGAAACAATGAATAACCTACTTAATGCGTTTGTGTAAACGAATGATAGAACAGGGAGTGTAAGGGTTAGTAAAATACTGCTTTGCACCAGGAGAGGAAGCTTTGGAGAGCCATGATTACCTATGTACTAAAGGAGCACTACATAAAAGAAGATATATTATAGATTGTATCAACAAAGGACAAATTCTTTTTCATATTTGCTTTGTTATACAAGAGAGACATGGTAACATCACTTCTAAGAGGTAGCAGAAGGAAGATCTTCAAGGGAACTCATGCCCACTCATTGGCTTAATATTTTGTCACATACAGGCTAGCCTCTCTAAGGAATCTGGGTGCATAAAGTGTGTTGCCTCTTCAAAAATTTGTGAGCCCTGTCAACTTTCACCTTTTTGCTATTGTATCCAAAACTTAAATAAATACATCACAGTCTTCTGACTAATCTTTTGCCATTCTGGACAGGTATCTACATTCTGTAATATTAGTTCTAATTCCTAAACAGCTTAGACCATTTAATATCTACTTGGTAGTTTGCTGTATGAAAGATGAGATGTCTTGATTAAAAGTAAATGAATTAATACTAGCCCAACATGTGAATTACAAATTAGAGATGCCAAAATCAAGTAAGTACAAAAATTTAAATATATAGGACAGATTTCAATTTAAATATAGAGAACAGAAAGTGTGACATTGAAATCTGAAGGTGCATTGGGATAGGGAAGAATGCTTTCCAAAAGCTAAGCAAAGTATTAAGAAACAGGAAATTTTGTTAGAAACAAAGAAAAAGGTACTTAACTGTTATGTAATATCAAACATCCTTTATGGAAGTGAATGCAAGATAATCTCAGATGAAGAAAAGACGTAAGACAAGAGAAATGTGGTTCTACAGAAGGATGCTGAGAATATGGACTGAGATGTGAGCAATGACAAAGTTTTAGAGAAAATGGAAACAAAAAGATATAATTAACATTAAAAAGAGATAATTTAAATTTCTAGGGCATATAATGAGAAAAGAAGGCTTAGAAAATTTGACACTCATGGAAAATATTGAAGGCAAGAGGGGAAGCCTACCTAATGAGCTTGTGTAAATCACAGGTTTTAAAAAATTTGCTTTTCTTGTTGGCAGTTTTGAGACAGTCACTTTCTTTAAATAGAATGCGGAATGCTACAGTCATCAGTTAAAACAGTTGGAACCTTTGACTTGTGGAGTGAAGATGGAAATAAACAGTAAGACAGTCAAAAATCAAATGACAAAAAATGTTTTCTGAGTCAGAGGATTCATGCACCCTTCTGGTTTATAAATCAGTCCTTTGAAAATAGATATTTAACATTTTTCAACCAATGGGTCACATTCCCACCAACAATAAAAAAACATACTTTGTGATCCATTTGAAGGTTATATAAGCAAAGTTACTAGACCAGACAAGCCAGTAAGGAGATAGAGATTGCAACATATGACAGTTCATGATAACACAGCTTAAAAGAAATTTCTTTACTCATTCACCCATCTTCCTCATCAAGCTATGTGACACTTACACTTTCCTCTTCACTTGCCCCCTTTTTTCTCATATATACATGCAAAGAAATCACATTTCTTTTCATCTTAACAAACACTACAAACAAGGACTGTAAGAACACTCATACATGCTATGAAAAATTTAGTTGTAAAAAACACAAAAATAAAAACATTTTATATTTTTATCTTTAAAAACCTTTCTCACCTTTTTCTTTGTTGTGGGTTGATTCAAATCTGCAACAGATTCATACACACACAAGTTTACACACATGTTAATATAAATTTTCTTTACCAACAAAATCTGATGGGTGGATGACCTGACTAAAACTTTGCTCACTGTATATTATAGAGGACTAATTGCTTTTATTTTTATCCCTATGTTTCATTGAACTTTGTTCACAAATGAAAACTAGGGACCAATAATTACTTTCACTTCATGGAATATGAAAGTCACTTGTTATAACTAAAGTACTTAAAAAAATCCTTTTACTTTTACAAATTATTCTACTTTTCTACAAATTAAATGTTTTATTTTTGTGTCAAATTGAATGGTATCCTTTCAGTTTATTTTTATGTGGAATTATCTATGATATCAAATTTTTTCCTCATTATATTTATTTCAATTAAAGTGTCAATGCAAAAAAAAACAAACTTCAAACATGATAACCCATATTGCCAAAATTGGTTAAGCACAATATGTCTCAAAGTTATCCAAGCTTTTGAAATAATGAAAGCTTCATTACTTCCTGTATTCTTTTGGTGAATTCTTTGGGTGCAAGATATTCAGAAGAAACAGTCAAACGTAAAAAGTAATTTTCTTTAAATTCTGAAAATTTATAAAACTTACAAAATAGCACAGATAAGTTTCCAAAATACAACAGTAAAATTCACTGTATTGTCTAAAATGAAAACAAAAAGTTGACTATATCAGTGAAAATCATTTATAGTTTATTTCAGAAAGCAATTTGTAGACTTATTGCATAAAAATAATCTTGTTTTACCAGGAAAAATTAAGATAATTTGCTGTGGTATAGAAGAATGTTAAGTGCAGATTAAATTTCATTTGTGAAGAGTTCATCTTGACACAGACAACAAATTTAAGGGCTATAAAAAAATAAAATAAAATTGCTCTAAAATATTAAAAATAAAATATATTTATTGCAAAATATCTGTTGGCATATTATTAGGAATGTTTATGATTAGAAATATTGAATCAGTAGCTGTTTTATGTGGTCAGGTTTGATTAAATGTCAGGGGTTAACTTTAATAATGACCTTGGAGTAAAATGTTATTTTTGATATGTATTGAGAGCTGGGATAGTATGTTGAGCTGTCTGGACTTAGTGGAGGCTTAATTGAGAAGGTACAAAGAAAAGTAGAGAAGGCACCTAGCCAGATGGAGAGATGGGGACAAAGTTATGGTGATAGGAAACAAATAAACAGATAACGAATGAAAAAGCTTCAAGTCTGGGGAGAATAAAGTAAAAATAAATATTACAGTATTAATTTGGTATCGCTATAGAATTGTTGAGAATGAAATTTGGAAAACATTGTTGGAAGAACAGATAAAATATAGCATGAAAAAGAACAAAAATTAAAAAAAAAATGTTCTAGGATGCTTTCTTAATAAAAATCACTCAGACTAATATGAAGATAAAATTAAAGATAACTCCTCAAATGATACACAGGATGTTGAAAAATAATAGGTTAAAAAATAGATTTATCTTGAAAAAAAAAAAGGGTTAAAAATTATAACTGAAAAAATATAATTGGAGATAATTTCTGTAAAGAAAAGATATTATTATTGAAAAAGTTATTCAGACAAATGAACTCATTCTTTTGTTTTGTTTCTTTGCTGAACAAGGAAAGAATTGGAGAGTGTGGGTTAGCTCACTTGGATTCATCAAACACCCATTAGGTAACACTGTTTACAAACATTTTCTTCTTCCTCTTGTTCCAAGATGTAGCAACACATAGATGGTCCCACTGGAACACATTTGTTTCCCCAGTTGACTAACAACTGAACTCTTATACACATGCACGTATCACACACACAAACAGTTAAGTTTTTAATGTCTTTTCCTTTCCTTTCAACTGTGTACACATTGATGTAACATTTGTTAATACATGCATTAATTGTTTTGAAATTCATGTTTTGGGGATTTATTTTTGCTCAGACTCACATGAGTCTACCAATATTTTTTGCAGGACAAATGTGTCAGAAGCCATTAAATATTTACTGAAAAACGTTGACATCTCAACAAAAATGGTGATTCTCCACAGCAAGAGAATCATAATCCTGTCCAATCTTGCTCTATGTTCATCACTAAAAATTAGTACTGAGAAATCAGTGTTCATGTATTTCTTCATTCAACTTATATCTTTTCCTTTGTAGTGTTTACTTAAAAGGTAGCAATTTGATTGTCTTCTTTTATTTAACCAATGTTTGTAATATTCTGCACCTATTCTCTCAGTTTACATTTGCAACACCAAATTCAAATATTTTTTTTGCTCGTAAAATCTATGTTTCTTGTTTGTTAACATGTTCTTATCTTGCCAGTGTTTTCAATTTCTTTTTCAATTGTTTTGTGATCTTTGTTCAACTTTTTCAGATTCCAATATTGTTTTCCCATTACTAACTAACTTTACAATATCTTGTTTCTCTCTTGAGGTTTTATCTTTTTTCATGACCCATTTACTTACTGCCCTTCAAAGGTAGGATGCAACAAATTCATAATAAAGGGAGCCCCACATGCATACATGTCAAGAAGTATAAAAACTGCACAGTCCCTGCAAACAGTGTTATGTGTCAGAATATTCCACCCACTTTTTGTATAATGTGGAAAATGTGACCCTGAGGTTGGAATTCCTGGAACCAGATCTGTTTTGACTCATCCTTTGCTAAGGCCAGATACTGCTCAGCCCCCGCAAGCACACTGGCATTGGTCTCTGCCAATCCTTCATCTTTATTGTAATGATGGAGAGGCTGCTGAGAACAAAAGCATGACAAAAAGGTGAAGAACAGATACTACACTTTAATTCTAGCCAGGAAATGCTGAACTTCGATCCTAGCACAAAGGGAATAATTTGGTAATAATCTATTTGCTTGAATGATATCTCTGATTGGGAATAATTTAGTAATAATCTATTTGGTTAAATGATATCTCTGATTGAGAATAATTTGGTAATAATCTATTTGGTTGAATGATATCTCTGATTGGGAATAATTTGGTAATAATCTATTTGCTTAAATGATGTCTCTGATTGGGAATAATTTAGTAAATAATCTCTTTAATTGAATGACATCTCTGATTGGGAATAATTTGGTAAATAATCTATTTGATTGAATGATAACTCTGGCAATAATTTAGTAATAATCTATTTGGTTAAATGATATATCTGATTGAGAATAATTAGGTAATAATTTGGTAATAATCTATTTGCTTGAATGATATCTCTGATTGGGAATAATTTGTTATATATGTCTGTATATCTTTCTGTTTGCTTATGTTTTTAGAATAATTTAGTAATTGTATTTATTTATAGGCTTATGGTTCAGCTGGAATGAACAGTTACATTGTTTGGCTCATGCCCAAAAGAAATGTTGGCTACTTTCCACTATAAAGCCAAACACTTCTCAGCTATTTTAACATGCGCCAATGGACAACAGTATCAAATTATTGATTGGAGACTATTTATTGATTAGACGATGCATTGCATCACAATGTTAACTGATAATAAGACTTTGATTATATTATTGGCTGTAGCTAACAAATCCAATTTGGGTTTAGTCCCAATGTAAAAAATAAAAGAAAATCTTTGTCAGATTATTTAAACCCTTTGAAAAACTACCTGTTTAGATTTTGACTCTACTTTCCTTGTACCATACTTTAAGAGTAAACTAGGATGGTTTAAAATAATCAATATAAATCTTTTATTTTTTTCTATTTTTAGATGATTAGATTCAAACAAGAAGCTCTATTTTTGTGACTTGCAAAAATAAATTTAATATGAACCGTTTTTAGTTACCATTGTGTTAAGACATTTACTTTTAAACAGACCCATAAGACCCTAAAAATTCCCCTATTTTGTTATCAACGCTGGACATGTAAACAGAGAATCAAATATACAATGAGAAAAAAAGTCATTCTGTTAAAAAATAAAGTTCACTAGTGACTTCTACAGATTTTATAAAAAAAAAAAAACTGACATGAATATTTTTATTTCAAATCAAATTTATAATTTACTAGCTTAAAAGCTGCCCTATCAAGCAGCATTTAAGCTAGCTCTTGTGGGGGGCTCTTGATTGGTCCATCATCACAATAGGTAAGGGCAAGTACATGCGGTAAGCAACAATAAACTACAGAAGAACTTAAAATTGATCCCTGCATTTAAGTATTGCATTAATATTTAAGCTTAACTTTTAAAAGTTCAGCAATAATTCTTCTGCTGCCACTTAATTTAAAGACAATTTGATATATGTAGATCCTTACTTTCCATACAAACAATTATTTTTATTTCATGGGTGACTTTCACTGGATTTTGCAATTAATTTTGATTATTCTCAAATTTATTACCAAGTTATAAAAGCTGTTATTGTACAAAAAAAATTGTTGCAAAAAATCACGTAAGAAAATTTCTGAAAACAATCACAGTAATGAAAATTTTGGAATCCAAAATTTCAGGATTGTGGGTCCATATCCGGCCCAGAATGTTTTTAATTTGCTCACAGAGTCGGCCTGATTCCACAATGGTATATGTTGGGTTACAGCCTCTAGGGGTAAAATTGAAAAAGTGCGACAAAGTGACACACTGACATTGGCATTTATCATATAGAAGAAGATGAGCTATTGAAAGTTAGAAAGTTGTGTCCCTTTAATTGAAAAAGTGTGCCACAGTGACACACTAATATTCACATTTATTATGTAGAAGATAAGCAATTGAAAATTAGAGAGTTGTGTCCCTTTAATTGAAAAAGTGTAACACAGTGACAAACTGACATTCACATTTATTATTTATTCACATTTATTATATAGAAAAGAAAATGAGCTATTGAAAGTTAAAGAGTTGTTTCCCTTTAAATGAAATTCAAGCTAAGATGGTGGTAAACAAGGAAATAATTGTGTTTCAGCTTGATAGTGGAATTTCAGTGAACTTGTTAAGTGCCAAACATGTTCATGAAAGAAATCTGAAGCCCTCTAACAAGACCCTCATCATGTGGAATGGAAGAGAAATGAGTGTGTGCCATGTAAAATTGACAAACCCCAAAACAGAAAGATGTACACTGTAAATTTTATGATTGTGAGCAATGACTTGCATCCACTTCTAGGTACCACTTTTTGCAGACTGCACATCAGCATGAGCTATTTATCTCATGTTAAATTTATGAGCCTACTCTTCCATGTTGGCTCAATCAAAGAATGTTAGAATAGAGCATTTGAAGATTTTTCCTCAGCAGGTTGCCAATTCTTTCTGCAGTAGACTGGTTGCCAACTAAGGCTATAGAACCTAGTCGGTCCTGTTATTCAACCAATAGCTGGGGGTAGAAGAGATTGATTCATACATTTCCAAAGGAAATTTGCACACAAATTAATGTAATGAACACAACTGGAATTCAAACTTGGCTTTTTGATTTCTCATTCTGAACCAATATTCCTTATACCATAACATACATTGTCAAATTAGATGAATTCTTTAATCACTCATCAGGATTTCAATAATAATGATTGCATTGATTAGAGGAAATCTATTTTATTATTTTATAAAAGCATACTTATATATGCTAACTTTCAGATTTAAAACTTTAAAATTTACAACTTTTAATCACATGAGCTCTTTACAACCACCAAAAAGTCAAATAATTATGTTGGTTTATATATATATATATATATATATATATACCCACACACACACACACACTATATATATATATATATATATATATATATATATATATATATATATATATATATATATATATGTGTGTGTGTGTGTGTGTATATATATATATATATATATATATATATAGGTTGCTTCAAAAGTAATACCTTTTATCATGTTAACCCACAACAGCAGTGGATGCTGGTGGTATAGCAGCATAGATTGTACCTTTACCAAAATCCATCATTTTTTTCTTTGTTACAGATAGTAGCTAAGAGGCAATGTAGTCAAATGTCATCTGATATGAAATAAAGATATATCATTGAATTTCTCTGTGAAGGAAAAAAATTGAAGTTACTGATATTCATTGATGTTTGTTGATCATTAATGGAAACCAAAGAATGGATGTTAGCACAATTAAGCAATAGCTAATACATTTACACTGATGTGTGTACCAAGTTGTTCCAGGTAGCACTTCAGAGTTGTCAACTCACAAAATGAACAGCATTTCAAAAATGCATAGCCATTACTGGATAGCTATGTCTATGTAGAAAAATAATGAATTGGAAAATTTTCAATTCAAATATAAACTAAAACTTTTTACTTACATTTGTTAATATATATTGTAGATTTATGGTATATAAAAGGATAATATGTAGGCACAGTAGAGTAATGGATTGAGGAATTGGAGAGCCAAGTTCAAATTCTAGTTGAGTTCATTACATCTGCTTACATGATAATACACTTGGGAAAGGTATAAATCCAACTCTTTTCCTATAAGCTATGGGTAAATATTAGGACAGACTTAGGTGGTAATCAGTCTAGAAGAAGGAAAACTCTGAATGCAAAACTGTATGTAGCCCTGGCAAAGCACATACTATTCAGCTAAAGAAAGGATTGTTTACATTGACTCAATGATCATGACTTCAGTCGATTCCTTAAAAAGCAAAAAAATAATAATAATGACATTTTAAAACCTATTTTGTTTGTAAAATAGTTGTTAAAAAATTACAATTAAAACTTCAAAGAAAATATTTACATTACTACAAAGCATTTTTAAAATTTTTAATAAAAAGTTAGTATTTTTAACTATTTTCTTCTCCTCAATGTCTCACTTTGTTTATGTGTCCATCTAGCTTGGCCAGTACAGTGGTCAAGAGAATAGTGAAATTGATATCAATTTTACTTCCCAGCAGCATCATCATCATCTCAGATTCAAGTGACTTTACAAGAGAGCAATACTTGTACCCAAAATTGTTATGGTCAACACCATCACCTAGCAACTGTTGCCAGCACTTCTAGAAAATAATCATATTTGTAAACCAACAGAATTTATTGTTGATCAAGAAGTAGTTTATTATTATTTTTAAATCCTTGGAACTTTCATAGACAGGAGCTAAAATAAATTTCTCCAATAATACTGCTGTGTAATTTGGATCAATCATGGCTATGGAACAGCACAAAGATGTTTGTGCCACATATCATTGAATCGACTGTTCTCACTGGTGTGTGCCAAAGGATACCTAGAATTCCACTCATATCAACAGCATCTTGGCCTTCTGATTTAGGTGCTCAGTGCCGTATGCTAAGGGTACCATGGACTAAACATGTGAGCAACAAGTTTTTGGGGACAATGGAAACAAAAAGGAAACTTATACTTAACACCAAGAAAAGGTGGTTGAAGTTTCTGAGGCATGCAATGAGGAAGGAGGGCTTGGAAAATATGATACTTACAGAACAGATTGAAGGAAAGAGAGAGACAGAGGAAAGTAGTGCATAACATACTTGACGAGCTTGAGTAAATAGATAGTAGAACAGGGTTTGGGAGAAATAGCAAAAAGACAAAACTTATTAAGAGCTACAAGGGACAGGAAGATGTGGAGGGCTATGATCGCCTACGTCTTGAAGGTACATGGCGCATAAAAGAAAGAGAGGAACTTTTCAGAATGCCCTTATTTTGATATATTCCTCAATAAATCCCAAGTGTAAACATTTACTGTTGCTGGACTGCATCTTGAGAAATTCTGCTTTGCCTATGGATAATTTTAAGTGAGATATTAAAGAATTAGAGGCCGCTAAAATCTTTTTGCTTATGTCCCTACTGGAAGTACCAGAAACATTGTACATCATTACATAATAGAAATTCTCAGTATAAAGTGTATGCTTCTGTTAAATAACACGTAACAATAAAAAGGGTTTTAATAGGTTGGTAAAAAGTTACAGAAACCGCCTGAGTAGTCAATAACTAGCTCAGCTAAGAACTTCTCTATCTGTCTGTCTTCCGACATGCCACTATTTAAAGTCTTTGTTCGCAGACAAGTTCATCTTCAAGAGGGGTGGTAAGTTTCTGACACAACAGCTTCCTAATTTATTTGTGTCAATTAAATATAGCCTAGTGCAGGCATGGACAACTCTTTTTGAACAGTGGGCTGCATAAAGTACTGTACATAAGGTGGGTTGCACTACTAAAAGAATTAAGGTATTTTTTATTAAAGATGCCACAGCCATTACCCCCCTCCCCCCAAAAAAACATCTGCCTTAGAAATAGGGAAAAGTTGATATTTTTTTCTTTGGAGAAAAGATTCCTTGTATAATTAAAAAAAATGAAGCCTTGATATAATATTATCCCTGATGACAGCATTATTAACACACATTTCTGGATGTGATTTGTTTCAAATTTATTTATTTGAGTAGACAAAAATATTTGTAAAAGAAGAATAATTATCATTGATGTTTCCTGTTTCTGAAACAAAAGATGTTTACACTTATGATCTTCCTTAGTGAAAATTGCTAATGATTTAAAATACTGGCAATGTTACCTTCAATGAAATGTTACAAAATTCAAGAAACATTGTACTTAATGATTTTGTATGTATGTGGTTATGTATAAGTGTGTGAGTGAACAAGTCAGAATGAAAAGAAACAAACTATATTTTAAGAAATGTTATTTTCTTTATGAAATTAAGTGGGTCATTCAGAAAGCCAATTGGGCTGCATATGGCCATGGGATACAGTTTGCACAATTTTCACAAGAAATTCAATATTGTTTTATTGTTCAGAATATACCTTGATTAACAACAATTCTGGTCCATTTATAGCTACTTTTCAAAGAGAATTCTGATACCGATGAGGTCTGATCCAAAAGTGTTAGGACTTGTGCTATGAAAAAAGAAAACTTCACTTCATTTCAATTCAGCATTTAATCTCCTTCAAAGTAGTCCCCCTTCTCACACACTTTATCTATTATTGTTTCCATTGATAGAAACATTCCTAGAACTCCTTTTTTGGGATAGCAAGCAACTGCCCTGTAGCAGGATTTTCTCAACATCTTGACATCTTGTTCCTTTCAAGTGGGATTTGATTTTTGAACAGTTCAAGGTAAATCTGTGTTAAGTAGCTTCACTCTGTCTACTTTAGCTCTGTTACCATAGCAACAGTCCCAATACATTTTGATCAGGCCTCATTCAAGATACCATGTGTCCTGCCTACAAAGAATCTTCAGATGACATTGGTGGGATACAGTATTGTATATTGAAATTTGGGACTGTTCCCAATCAACAACCATTGTTGATCAATAGTCATGTTGACTTGGACATGTCTTCCACACTCCTGAGAACCCACCCTCATGATATACTTTTTTTCAGTGAATGGGATCCAGGTAAAAGAGCTGTCTGTGGTTAGCACAAGTAATACAGGGACCCACATCAGTGCCATCCTGAAGAACTGTAATATTTTTCTTAGCCAATTTAGAGGATTTGACTGGAAATTTGAATAATTGGAAAGTTCTCTGCAGAAATACTGTTCAAACTACAGAAGCAAAATTGGTCTAGCAGGCAGAGGAATATCGTCAATGATGTCACATGCAGAATCCTTCCTCTATTGCTATCAGAGTTTTTTTCCAGATGCCCTATTTGCAAAAAGATGTGCCATTCCTGTCTTGGTCTAATCAGCTATACTAGAATTCATCCACCACCATATTAAGCAGAAGAACAGGAATCAACATTGGTTCATATGTAAGTAATACCATTAATTTTATACCTACATTAGTAAATATATCATAGGAATACAGAAATAATTAACATCCTTTAGATATAAAGTGTCATATGACAATCCTGCACAGTGATGAACTGACTAGGATGTCAGTTTGCCCAATGGTAAGTGGGCTCCTAATGGAGTGGACCCCTATATCAAATAAGAATCCAATAAAGAAACAAACACAAACAGCTGTTTTAGTAATAAAAAGGAATAAGAACTTTATAAAGTCATCTACACACTATCAGTTATTCAAACCAATGTGAGAGGACATTTTCAAAGCTAAAGATCATAAAGACAAGGCTAAGAAATTCACTCTCTGAGGGGAATTTAGAATCATACATGTTTCTATCCATTGAAAAGCAATTGTTTGATGAATTGGATGCAGGAACAATTATTGGCAGATTTGCATAATCATTCAGTGAACACAAATGATTGCTCTTAATACAGTGAACCGCATGCAATGCTCTATTGTGCTTTTGAAGTATCTGTTAATGTAAATTGCACAGTAAACTATTTAAAAATATCACCCAATTACTTAAAATTAAAAATAAATAAAATTTAAATTATAACATTTTGTATTTACATTACATATCTACTGTCAGTAATATATACAGTACAGTATACTGTTATTACTAAGAAATAAGCATTTATTTCTACAAAAAATTAATTTAACCCTTTTTTCCATATGTATTTTTTGAAAATTTTAGTTATGAGAATTAAATGATAGCATTGTAGTTGTGGGTGGGCCCCACTTTGTCTCCTAGTCATCAATATTATTAGACCCAGTCTGCCACTGATCCTGCACAATGTGAAACAATAAAGCTAAACTCAGTGGCAGGCAAACTATAGATGTCCTCATTTCTAATGAACCACAGCTCAAAGGATAATGACTCTTTAGTGAGAAATCACTGTGAAATTCCTTTTGTCAGCATTTTTCCTTGGTTATCACTTCCAGTGCATGATAACTTACTTTGCAACATGGATAACTTAGCTGTTAATACCATCTATTAACACTGTCGCATATTTATGTATTTGTATATATGTGTTATATTGCACACATACCATAGAGTCTCTTTATACTATTCTATTTCAGTGTTGATTCAATCAACTAGTTTTGTTAATGCTAGGTATATGATTCTACAGAAGGATGTTGAGAATACCATGGACCTAACATGTGAACAACAACAAAGTTTTAGAGAAAATGGAAACAAAAATGACACATACTTAATATCAGGAAGAGATGGTTAAAATTTCTAGGTCACATAATGAAGAAAGAAAGTTTGGAAAATTTGATACAGGTTAAAGGTAAGAGGGATAGAGGAAAACAATGCATAACCTACCTAACAATCTTGAGTAAATTGATGGTGGAACAAGGTTAGGAGAGATAACAAAAAGACAAAATTTATTAAAAGCTATAAAGGACAGGAAATTGTGGAGGGCCATGGTCACCTATGTCCTGAAACGATATGGCATATAGAAAAAGAAGAATAGTTGAGTGGCATATTCTTTTTCCCTTAACACTCATAGATTTTATATTCAACGTGTGGAAAAAGGTGAGAACAAAATAAACATCAGAAACTTTTTCTGGAATAATAATTAAAAAAGTCAGTAAGTGTTGAATTGTTGTTGATAGAACAAATATTCATTCATTAAATATCTTGTTGAATATAAGAAATTCTAGAAAGAACCTTTTAAACATAAATATTCATAATATGATGTGTTCTCTATAATGTTTGAAGCAATAAAAATATCAGATTAAAAATAAATCCATTAATTCTTTAGAAAATGCTTTGCTTATGTTTCAGATATGAAACTGAGAAGATATGAGCTTTCAATAAAAAATAATCTGGATGAAGAGTATGTGTTTTCCTTAAAAAGGGAAAATAGAATTTTGCTAGATGTGATGTTCTTCATGGCTAAATAGTGGTAAAATACACTGGATAAAATGGTGTTTTTCCCTACAAAGGGGGATGCAGTTTCGATCTCTGCTGAAGAACATATTTTCTTTACTTAAATTTCTTGAATGTGTAAGACTTACACAACATTTAATAAATAAAAATGGGATGTCTATTTCAAATGTGATGTGTCTACTATAATAATGTTTGAAATAATATAAATATTCATATATCCTTTTTTCATATTACTGAATTTTCTTGTGTATAATACAACTTGAGTATAAGATAACTATGTTTCTGAAGCTAAAAACAGGAAATAAATTACATCCTTGAGTATAATACAAACTGAGAATACAGCCATCAATATGTAAATTTTTTGCAAAGTTGTACCATATTATCCATTAAAATCTCAATGTTGCACATATATTTCACTAAAATATTTAGTTTTTCATGATATTATAACCTCTTTTACTGCTGCGTACACCTGGTGGTGTAACCATGTTTAGTGGTCTGGTCCTCAGAGTCTTAGGACAACATTTTAACCACAGGGATAACTCTGCACTGGTCAATGCTGATACTGGTCCCAGCTGGTTGTTGGTCGCAGGCCGCTTCAATCAACACCAACTCTGCCCATATTGTGTTCTTGATTTCAAAGCAGTGGAAAATCAAATGTAGTGATTGCAGCACTGGTGCTACATTAAGTGAAGAAATACCTTCACAATGAAAAAATAAAAATGGAAGATTCCTTGAATTAATCTTCATTTGGTTTATACAGTTCTTCGTATGACAAAAATTAACCCTTCCCACATAAATCTCTGTAGTGACACTGTGCCTTGCCTAAAATTCTGGAGGAGCTGGGTTCAAAAATCTTCATAATCAGGAAATCTGGTGGCAGCTGACATGGATTCCAGAGACACTTGATGCAGGGTTCACAACCCAAGTCTTTGAGCTCTCAAAGCTATCTGCTTATATATATGTCAACACATAACTGGCATGGGGCCAAAGGATTCTTGGAATTCATTGATTCTTCAATTTTCACATTAATCACAATAAGGCTTCTTTGTTCCCTATTTCTACTTTCTTAATCAACTTTTCAAATTTGGAGAATTATTTACCTTCTCAGGGATTGCTCTTTCTCTAAACTCCAAACTGCTTCACTTCACATCTCACACAGCCACTCCACACAGGTGACACCAAATTCTCACTCTTCCTTTTCAGCATCCCACCTCAGTGTATCTCCCAGGGCAGGAATAACTGTTTTTGTACTAAATCTAATTTTTAAAATGTGTGGGTGAAAGGGCATAGTTTAATTTTAATTCTCTTGTTTTTTCAAGGAAGAGATACAATTATTTTCTCCATTCTTGGACTTATTTATGCCTAGCGAAAACATAAATCAGATCACCTTCTTGGCAATGACAGGATCTGTTTTCATAACTTCAACTCTCAAAAAAAAATGGGTTTGTTCCTTGTTTACAAAAAGGAACAACTGTGCTTAGAGTCAGAAAGAGACAGTTGAAATTTCTAATCAGGAAAGAGGGCTTGGAGAGTTTGAGATTCCTAGGAAAAAGGCAAGAGGAACAAAGGAAAACAGCAAGTAACCTACTTAGCAAACTTGTGTAAATGGATGATATAACAGGGGTTGGGAGAGATAGTAAGGGAGCAAACATTGCTTAGAATTACAAAGGACAGAAAGTTGTGAAGATTCATGATGTCCATTCAGAATGTGAGAAATGGCACATAAAAGAAGAAAATAACTGACAAACCCCTGTACCTACCCATTACCCAGGACAGAACTTGTTCATTAATGTTGGAATATATTAGCAGCATGCAAAAGTTTTCAGTGTTCCTTAAAAAAAACAGTTTTCTAATGCATAATCAATTTTTAGTTTTGCAAAAAGTGGGTACCAGGAACTTTTACACATGCTTAATACATTTTAGCTTACTGGCATTAAAATGAATTGCAAAAAAGGGTTGAATAAGTTATACTTAAAGAGAAGCAACCATAAAAAGAAAAGGGGTTATGTTCTTTATTTTGATGGTGTAATATACAGTAGATATGAGAAACCTGCTCATTGGCCAGAATTAAGCCCCTAATGCTGACATCTTGCTAGCTGAAACATTAATAAATAGCCCTTTTTGTCTTCACACACTAAGAAAGGGAAACTTACTATAATACATTGCCACAAACTCAAAGTTACACATATGGACTGTAATGAATAGTGCTACAATTTATATTGGATAAGGTTGCTGTTGGTTACCAGATTGTAGTGGGATTTGCTACTTTGTAATGGATGCAGTTGTTTAAGAATTGTGACAAAGAGATTGAGAAGTTTCTAAATAAATGATTTCAACCTTTTCAGAAGAAATAAATTTCAATGGTTTCAAAAGTAATGGATTCAACACATGGAAGAATTTTATACATATATTTATATAGAACAATACAGCTCACAGAAGAAGAGAAAGAAAATTATAGTTACATGTATGCAGATAGTTAAAAAAGGAAAGAAAACATTCATGTACTTAGACATAGTGTGTGTTTATGCATGCATGTTTGTGTGTGTGTGTGTGTGTGTGTGTGTGTGTGAGAGAGAGAGAGAGAGAGAGAGATGTGCATGTGGTTTGTTTGCAATTTATTAGTTGGTTTGCCAGGGAGTGTCTCCTCTAAGAATAGATTGTGTTATTGCTATTATATCCAAGAGCAAAAAGAGAAAGAGAAAAGGTTATTTCTGTTCTTTTATAGTCCTGAACAGAACGATCTAGGGAATGTCTTGGCAGAAAAGGTGGGAGTAATCTCTAATAAGATAAATCCGCAGAGCACTAAATTCTGCAAACCTTATTCTGTGTCATTATTTAACACCTTGTTTAGGTGGACCTACTTTGTTGTGCAAATACTGCATTAAATCCCTACAAGCTGAAAGATGCTGTAAAGTTGTAGAAAGCTGGAAAAGTTACGTGGGTAACTGAATAAGAATGACATGAATTTATATAAATAAAAAATGTTGTCAAAATATGTTAATAACTTTTTGCATCAAGGTACCTCACTCTAATTCAACCGTTTATTTATTATGTTGTATTATTTATAATAACACTGGTGGTACAAACAGCTTTTGAAAATAAAATTTTAATAATATGCTTAGTACTTGATATAAATAATATTTTTAGGGACTATCTATTTCAGGTTGTTAAGCGAGCTCAAGTACAAATTCTTTTAAAGTTTGTATATTTTAAACTTTAAGAATGGATTCAAGGGACATCATTCAAAGTTTATAAACTTCGATCATAGACGGCAGAGAGCTACATTTTTCTTCCTTATCGGAATATCAATGAAAAAATAATATTAAATTTATTTTTTTTTAATGAAACCTTAATGAAAATGAGAAATATAGCGTCTTCTCAAATCTCGGTGGGTAGATTAAGAAAAAAAATAATCTAATTTAAAACGTTTATAATTTAAGTTGAATTCAGGAGTTATCTCCCTTTTATTGCGATATTTTAGGATATTTTCGTTACGTGTTACTACACACACACACACACACACACACACACACACACACACACACACACACACAAAAAAAAAAAAAAAAACATCAAAAAGACGAAGATCTTTTCGTTCGGGTTTAAAAATTTAATCTTTTTCATTTCTATTTTGTTTACTATAAGTAGAATTATAAATCATTACAATTATATTAAGAATTTACAAAAAGTTTGTTAATGTAAACGAATTCAGTCTTTTGTACATATTTCAGAAAATTATATATTTTAAAAAGCAGAGAGATTAACAAGTTTATCTCGTGTTATCGTATGTTTTAACTAATTTATACGAATATTAAAGTTATGTGGCCCATCAATATCTTTCAATAAAAAAAGGGAAAAATAGACTTTATTTTAGTAAACATATATATTCTTCTTTTTCATTAAAAAATCTATCAACTGCAATGATATATTTTCAATGATGCAAGGGGGATAACTGTTTCAATATTTTATACAGAAGACGGCAAAGGTACCGATTCGAGTACAACTGGATTTTTTTCAATGTTCACTGAATACAAGGCACAAGAACCACTTAAAGTAGACAGTTACTGAATGAGGTTATTGTATGAACATAGCAGAAAGGAGTGAGTGCAGATTATGAGGATATGTAGGATAGATAATTTTAACCCTAGACTTGAAATTGAAGAAGTTAAGATTGTTGTGATCGGGGAAACATCTGTTGCGGATTTGAATCAACCCACAACAAAGGGAAAGGCGAAAAAGATTTTTAAATATAAAAGTATAAATATTTTTATTTTTGTGTCTTTACAATTAAATTTTTCTCGGCGTGTACGAGTGTTAAAGTTCCTTGTTTGTAGTTGTTTGTTAAGACGAAAAGAAATTTCTTCGCGTGTATGTGTAAAAAAGAGAGGCAAGGGAGAAAGTGAGGAGGAAAGTGTAAATGTCACGTGGCTTCGTAAGGAAGTGTGTCAGTGTCACGTAGCTTGGTGAGGAAGAGTGCACATGTCACGTAGCTTGATGAAAAAGAGCGTAAATGTTACGTAGCTTATTGAGGAAGACGGGCGTCTGAGTAAGGGAATCTCTTTGAAGCCGCGCGTCGTAAACTGATGTCGCATGTATCCGTCTCTATCTCCTTACTGACTTGTTTGGCCAGGTGACTTTGCTTATGTACTCTTCAAAGGGATCACGAAGTGTGTGTTTTTATTGTCGGCGGGAACGCAACCCATTGGTTGAAAAATGTTAAATGTTTATTTTCAAGAGATTAATTTATTAACTGGAAGGATGCGTGAATCCTCCAGTCATTTTTAGTCATTTGATGATTCACTGTCTTGATGCTTATTTCCGTCTTCGCTCTACACATCCATAAAGAAGCAGTTCTCGGAAAGAGGGCTGTCGGAGTGGAAGTTTTTTTTATTCCCAATGTTTATTTTTTATTTTTTATTTTATTCCCAATTTAAATGTGTTTTGTTCAATCAATTAGGAATTGATTTGCGACTGCGAGAATTCGTTGTTTCATTTTGTAATTTCGTAATATTTAACTGAACTCACGTGTTTTAATGAAGGCAGAGGGATATGAACATGACACAAAATTCAAGCAGAATAATTTTTCTATAGTAAAAAACACTTCGATGTTGTCAAAATCGTACGTATTTTCTGTTTTAATTTTTGTTAATCTCTATAAATTATGGAATATTTCATTAAAACATTTATCCTTGCTATGTTATGAAGGATTGGACTTGTTATTACCTGGTTGAAAATTTGCTTTCGTTTTGAATATTTTTTCAAAATAATGTAGTGGTGATATTTCATGACAGCTAAAAATAAACATTTCTCTTCTTTTACCGCCAAAAGTTTGTGTGATATTAGAATTGTGTGTTCCCTTAGCCACCGGACAAGCCAGTAGGTCTTTTGATTAACAATACAACAGACGTAAATATTTGACTAAAACCAAGAAAAGCCAGTCTCTGAATATTATTGCCGGTTACAGTTTAATCTCCAAAAGAATTCGGGACTGATACATTGGAATAAGTTAAACAAAAAAGAAAATACATAATACAAACAAATAATGCTAATACTAAAAACATTTATGTACTGTGTCACATATCACAATTTAACAGACACCAAATAGAACGTCACTAAATTTATTACCCACACATAATTACAAGTAAATAATAATTAAAAGTGAATAACGTCTCAACGTATTATCTTCGTTTTTTTCTTATTTTACATGTTTTTCCTCTCAATTCATTTTCAGCATTAACTCGGAAGATTCCTCTGTTACAATTTGGAGCTAGATGGTTAAAGTTACAATAACTTGTTACGCTTTTTTCTTTTAACCGAAACTCCACAATAGTAATAACCAGGGCCGGTGCAAGAACCTCGTATCTTTCCCCAAAATCTATGATACGGGGACTCCACTTTACTACATTTCAATTTTCATAAAGTAGTATTCATATTCATTGCAAAACGAAGATCAAGAGGAAGTCTGTACACGTCGATTGCAGGCACGTTTGTGAATGATAAGTCGTATGCGTGTCCCTCATTGGACTTATCAGTCACAAACGTGCGTGCTATCTTGATCTTCGTTTGCGAAGTCAGGCCATGATGATGATAAATATTTATGTAAAATATAAATTGTAAAAAGTTATGTACAATAATGGATCATATGTAATATAGGCGAACAATTCAACTAGAAAAATTGAAAATGAATACAATGTATGTAAATTCAAATTAGAGACATGTTATAATATAGATCATCCCATCTTAAATAAATAAATAATGTTTTGTGACAATTTTTAACATCAACTTGAGATTTTTTTGTTAAAAAGTTGAATAATTTTAACACATTCAACATTATGAGAAAAATAAATTGACGGATTTGAGCAAAAAAGACCCCAGAATGACGTCAAAATCCGCGAAAATTTTTCATCCTTTAATAGTCAGTTGTGCCTAGTTTCAACTGGGTAGAGGAAAGTAAATGTTGATAATATAGCGAGGAACACAATCCCAATCAGGCTTGGCTCTCACCGGCCCTATTAGTACCCATCCCCAGTAATTTGCAGCAATGGTGACATATATTACCAACTGCTTCAATAATATGGCTTTTATTTTACAGATGTTTCGAAAGGAAAAATTATAACTGCAGGAATGACTCTTTTGTTATACCAGCCACGAGTTTAAAATCGATGATATTTAATAATTTATTTCAATCTAGGCGTGCATATATTAAAATACCTTTGATCTGTAAGGTTATTGTGGTAAGACAACCCGATTACCTCCCCTGTCTTATGAATTGTATAAGTCACGCCGTCTTAGCCAAAACGGCAAGACTCTTCAGTTCAATTAAGGCACATTAAGCCGAAATAGACTTCGAGTTTTCATTATAATTTATTTAACGGAATTATGGACAAATACCTTAAACCAGAACGTCTCGACTTGGACTCTGCAGACCACTCTTCTACTGATGCCTGATAATTTTGCAAACGATTATTCGAAGAATTCTTGCTCTCACTGGAAAACAGTTCATCTACTACTATTACTGATACGGATAGACTTAACCTGTTAATGCACCGTTTCCATATCCGTATATACCAATATTTCTCACTTACCAGAGTGCTATGGACGTTTTGGATGGAATTTTTGTGAAGAGATGAAACATAATCTTTGCCCGGAATGTATTAGCAACTACCCACCAATTCCCTGAAGATGGGTTAGAACAGTATCTTCAGTGATTAAAAAACTTAAGTCGAGACTGCGACTTTCAAGCGACGACAGCAGATCAAGCAAAGGACGAATTTGTCAGGGACTCCTTTATAAATGGATTAGAATGGAACTATATCCGTCAATAATTGCTGGAAAATAAACAACTAGATTGAGCAGGCACTTACCTTGGAGATGGCAGAAATGCAATCTTGTTCATACCTACAAACAAGTGTTACAAAGGCTGCACTAAGTATCCACACTTCTACTAGTCCACCAGTTCAAACCACCCAAACAGGGAAAAAAGACCGACTTCCTCATTTTGCCCCCGTCCGCCAGTTCAAAACATCTCCCCGAAAGACACTGCATTCACTGCTAATGCTACAGCCAGACGAAAATGTTATTTTTGTGGTCTCAAACTACATCCTAGGTTGTGTTACCCAACCAGGGAAACTAATTTCATTTAAATTGAATCAAACTAATTACACTAATACCAAATTTTTCATGATTTTTCGTGATGGCAAATATATGCTGCGATCTCATACTGGGTCACGATTTCTTCAAACAGTATTCTAGTATTAATCTTCCTTTTGGAGGATCTAAACCGGCGTTGAACATCTGTGGCTTGGCCGCTATAAATGTACAATACCCTTGTCTTTTAGAAAACTTAACCAAAAAGTGTAAACCAGTGACCACCAAATCTCGAAATATTCTCTTGAAGACAAAACGTTTATTCAAGCAGAAGTGACAAGAATGTTAAGAGAAGGAAAACACGAAGAAAGCAGATCACCATGGAGGGTACAAGTATTAATAACGTCCTCTGATAATAATAAAAAAAGGATGGTCATGGACTACTCCCAAACTATAAATAGGGACCCCCCCCCCCGGATGCATACACTCTACCCAGCATTGGCGAGATGATAAAAGAGATCGCCAAATACAGAATATTTAAGCACGTTAGACCTAAGCAGTGCTTATCGCCAAATAGCTATAGACTCTAAAGATAAGCCTTATACGGCTTTTGAAGCCTACAGAAGACATCAGTTCCGACGGATTCCGTTTGAGGTCACTAACAGTGTTTCCATTTTTCAGAGGGTTCTTGATAAAATGATTCATGAAGAAAAACTACAAGACACTGTGCTGTCATGATTGGGCCGACTAGAGTCAAAACCGAAAACGGTTTTTGGAGGCTGTCAAGAAATATAATCTTACACTCAACCATGATAAGAGTTCTTATAGGTGACAAACATCAGACTACTTGGATATATTGTGGGTAAAGGAATTATGAAGCCGGACCCTGAACATCTAAACCACTGGTAAAACTACCTATTCCCAACACCATAGCCGCCTTGCGACGAACTATGAGTAAATTCGCTCATTATTTTGAGAAAATACTATAAATACTATACTATGGGAAATTAGTTTCGTATAGACAAATAAATAAATAAAATTAGTGGGTCATTAGGTGTGTCGGAGTTAACTCCTCCTTTCACTCCGTTAACCCTTTCACCAGCGGTCTCTCTTCCATGCCTATAAATAGCTAATGACCCTTCGCCTCTATCTCTTTTTCCTTCAGGCCTGTGCACTGACACCTTGAGGTAAACTCTCTTATTCCTAGAGGATTTTCAGCTATCAACCTCGAAATGTAGTCGCTAACAAGGGATAGCGTTGAAACACGCTAAGCACAATATACACACACGCACGCACATACAGAATATTCACACACACTTCGTCCTTTGTACTGTTTCCATGTATTGTAACTTGTTATTAATATATATTTGTATATACATATATTATCGGTCTTGTTTTGTTTGCTTTCTTTACCTTCTGCTTGATTATTTCTCTTGTTGTTGTCTTTGTTACATTTGATATTATAAAAAATGTAGAGGGTCAGTTTTTATTTCTATTTATAACCAATACAAATTGGCTGACCCACTATAGGTGGACAGAAAAGGAAGGATTATTACTCGGTGTGAAACTGAACAGAAAGAATTTGTTTATTTGCCACGTATTTAATTGGAGAAGAAATAAGTGTAAAGGCTTACTCAAAATATTCTAAATTAAGATGGGTAGAAGAAAATGTTTGTGAAAGTGAAACTTAAAAAGTTGATAGAAAGTTAAAAATGTACTTGGTAAAGGGATACAGCAAAAGTTCACGTTTTACTGTTTTCAATGTTAGGGTTCTGACCTGTCAGGAGTTAAGGTCATTTGAAGCGAAAAATCTTGAAAAAGAGAAATGCCAAATGAAGAATTAATTAATGGTAGCAGTGATGCGACGAAGGAAGACTTGGTCTGCATCTCTTTGAAGTTATTTTCAAAATAAATTGTTAGTTTTTAGTTATGGGGTCCGGAGATTTTAGTTGTCTGTGTGGTGCTTCAGTGTTTAAAGTTCTTCATCCTGAGTTTGCATTTTTGTTTCAGGGTCTAATGCTCTTTTCGCTCTAAGCAGAAAATGTTAATTGATATGGTTTCCCCATGTATGTGTGATTATCTGTAGTGAGCCCAAATAAAACTATATAAAAATAAAATATTAAAAAGAAGAATTAAAATTAAAATAAGGCATCTGCTTTTCTTTAAAACCCAATATCTCTTTTCTCTCTCTCACTCTCTTTCTACTCTTCTCCCTCTATAATTCTCTCTCAACTAATGAGAAGGCAACTCTTAGATAAAAAAAAGAAGAAAAGGCTTAACAACGGCTGCGAAACGGAAGTCCGTTGGTTCAGAGTCTACTTATTGTGACTAGAAATCTATCAAAATAATAGAGGATCCACGCTAACTTCCGTTATTAAAAAAAAAAAGAAGAAAAAAAACAAAAAAAAAACGAAAGGAACGCCGGAAAATAAAATAATTTTGGACATTCAAAAAACAAGGAGACTTTTGATGTTAGCCAAAACCAAGCTTTACGCCAAGTAGTCTGGAGCCTTTCTGAAGTGTATATAAAGAAACGATCGACAGACACAGAAGAGAAAGGACAGCCAGATAATCCAGCTAAGCGTGTCGCGGGAAGAAACTAAGCAGTCATCTGCTTAAGACATTTTTCCGTCCATTCGAGAGCCGAGAAAACACAGCCGCTTGACGTCCGCAATCTGTTTCCAGAGTATCGACACTTCCGACTACTACAAAAGTCTGACACGTAAGCTATCAACTACCCAGCTTAATAAACTTTCGCCAACTCGAATTACAAAAGGACTCGCTTTAATCGAAGTCAAGAAATAAACGTATATTATTTGCTTATACCTTTTATTCTGATCATTTATTTCTGATAAATAATACTAAGAACTTCTGGCACTTCTCCACATATCCACTGACGAGGCTTGAATGAATGGGGATTTTCACTTGCCAGTGAACATGTTTTTATTTAATTCCGCAGGCTGATACAACTATCTTTTCAAATTATCGTGGGTTTGAACTTCCGTTTTTTATTGATGTAAAATAATCACAAGAATGAGTTTTCCTTCTCAAACCTTTCTTCCAGAACAATCGATTTTTATTGCCCTGAATCAGACACAGCGTCGCCATAAACAGGATCAAAATCAAGGTTTATCTAGTAAAGTCCGCTAGAACACCTCATTGGTTAATAAAATTGCATTTAGGTACTGGGTTGTATTTTATTCACATAGATAATAGAGGATTATATTGATTTTAATGCATTTTTCTTATTTATTCATTTCTGTGTAATCTCTATATATTATTCGTTTCTAAAGTTTGGTAATTGAAATAATGATTATTAATTTTAGGTTATAGCTATTAGTTGTTAAGTTCTTGATTTTGTAAATGTTAATGTAAAATCTTGAACAAAAGATTGGAGCTCATTTTCATGTAGATGCAACAACTGCGCGATCTTGGAAACTCTTAATGTCTTTCCTTTTTCTGAATTGATTCAGATATGAATTTGATTAAACACGGCAGATATGCTATCAGAGGTAGAGTTGGGGGGTTTTTGTGGAGGAACAAATAAACACTTGCTGTTGGTCTTGATTCATCCGATTTTGATAGGAAATATCTCTTAATTTAAATCAGAAGTTTTGCCTGTGTGTTGTAGTCATCATGTTGGTCTTGATCAGGCAGGGCGCAATGTTTTGAACGTTGTATCTAAATTTTCAGACGCTAAGATCTCTTTGAGCCAAGTTCATTTGTCTTCAATCCAGAAGCTTTGAGCAAGTCTCATTTGAAAAATGGGATATTTAAAAGTTAGACCTTGTGTCCCTTTAATTGAAAAAGTGTGACACAGACATTTTCTTTATCATATATATATATATATATATATATATATATATATATTGATTTTCATTAACCATATAGGCGTTAGGCTAAAGTAAAAATCTTTTTAGATGTTGAAAAAAACAGAAATTTAATCCAATGGGTTTTCTATGATCAGCCATAATTTAAAAGGGCTCGTGAACAATGACCCGATTTTGAACCATGGTGACACCATCAGGGTCTCATGTTCACGTGATCGGGACGTACATCGTTGAAGGATTTGCTTTCTGATCAAACGAAGGGAACCCGTTGTCTGTTGGTCTTGACCAGCGGCAGTTGAACATCGCTGGGCAAAAATCGGGCTCAATGATTTCCAGGAACATTGAACATTTATCATTGCCGCAGTTTTATCCATGTTTGGTTCTTTGGCTCGATCCTATATGTATGTTTTCTCTTTACAAATTTTCTGTTTTTTTCTTTCTTTGTTGATTTGTTATTTCTCTGTTTAGATTTAATTTTTGAAATTCATCGTCTTGAGCCAAGTTCATTACTTTGTCTTCAAAAAATTTCACAGAGGATTTTGCAATCTGAAGGATTCAATAGTCCAATCCTGGTTTTCTCATTTTTTTCGAGAAAAATGGGATATTTAAAAAAAGTTAGACCGTTGTGTCCCTTAATTGAAAAAAAGTGTGACACAACATTTTTTCGCATTTTTCATAACCAGGGAATATATATATATATCGGTTATAGATAGTTTTCTATAAAAATATATATATATATAAGATTAATACATGAAAAACTTAAATACAATTTGTCATTTTTAATTGATTGATGTTATATTCAAAGAACATCGACTCTCGATGGGGTTTTTCGGGAGTTAGACAGTCAAACTTGTAGGGAGGTTTCAACAATTGACTGCAGATTTTCTCATTTTTGTTATTGTTGTGGAGTAGCTGAACACCCTCACAGTGGAGTGGTCTAAGACTATGTAAACAACACTATCTCTTACTGAGGGTGGAGAATTAAAGATTAATTGTTTATTACATTAGTCTGTGTTCTCAACAGTGTACCATAGTATTCTCCAGAATAAACTACTTATTTCCTATATGTGTGTCAAACTTTCTTATGACACAACAGTTATCTTTATATTATGTTAAATATTAATTTATGCGCTAGTTATTAGTGTGGGGTTCATTTTTTTCTCTTTTCTTATCTCGTAATTGTCTTATCTCCTTATAATCACTCCATGTCCATTTCTCTTTTTCTTTTAGTTAAGTTTGCTTGTCTTCGAAATACACTGTCAAGCACTTTCGTGTATTGACATAAAATGTTATAGACATATTGGATCAGAGGAAGGTTTTAAAGTAAAAAAAAATGTTTATCACGTGGAAATAATGTCTAATTATTTTCTACTATACAAATATATCTTTTGTGGTAATAGTTACTGTTTGAAATGTTAAGTTTAAAATTATAAGTTCTTTCATTATTAATGAACAAACAAGAAAAATATTTGTGTACTTTGAAAAAGAATTTTCACGTAATAACTTTTATCCTACTTTTCATGTTATTCTTTTTTATTGGAAATTGACCAGGAAGAAATGAAATGTATTTTTTCTTTTATGCTACTAATTGCTATTACGTACTTTAGCGGTGTCGCTGAAAATAACCTTGACGCAATTGACAATAACAAAATATTGTAAAATAGATATTTCTTAGTTATTCATTCCTTTCACTTTGAAGCTAAAAGCTATTCCGTGACTATACATATCCAACAGTTTTGCTTAGTCAAAGCAGATGTGTCCAATTAACTTAAATCTAACAAAATCTTACCAGTACAAGATTATTGTACCAGAGAATCATTCTATTTTCATTATTTTAAATCTTGACATTTATCTGGCATTGACGGATACTCTCTCTCTCTCTCTCTCTATATATATATATATATATATATAGAGAGAGAGGGAGAAAAGGCCTGAGAGAGAGAGAACGGTTACTATCGAGCGTAGCTTCAAATTTCTCTGAGAGAGAGAGAGAGAGTCTCCATAGTCTTGTTTTAGGGTTAGGAGTTAGATCCTCCTTAGCTAATTAACCCTTCAACAGGCGTCTCTCTCCCCTGGCTATAAATACTCGCTGACCCTTCGCCTCGACCTCTTTTTCCCTCAGGCCTTTGGGCCGCCACCTTGAGGTAAATCTCCTCTTTTCCTCAGGCTTTTAGCCTTACCACTTCGCAGATGAACGCTCACAGATACAGCGTTTACCAAATGCTGGGAACACGCTAAGAACAATACACGTACGTACGAACACTCACCACTGGCGAATGAACACACACACACACACACAAGATAAGTTGGTTCTTTTGGCTCCTATCTATTTTCATATATGTATGTATTCGCTCGCGCCTTCTATTCTTTTTTTTACTGATGTCACACATAATATTCACCACACGCACTCTGTCCATGTAACTGTTGATATGTAACTTGTAACCTTTCTTGTTATTAATACATATATTTATCAGTCTTGTGTTTGTTTTTTTTTTTTGCCTTCTTTGGACTTAATTAACGTCCAACTTTCTCATGTAGTTGGACCGGCTAGTAGCAAATTTCTACCCACATGTGTTCTACTTCTACTCAACATCGCCAACACGGCCCACTACAGTCTTGAACATTCAGGCAAAGGTAGTGATTTCTATGTTAACTCACATGAAACAGAATATATAAGCTTAAATCAAAATCGAACAATCAAAACACTATCTGGCACTCCTATAAACTGTGTAGAAAAATTTATTTATTTAAGTAGGAAAATATCTCGCTGCAAAAGCGATGTAAACACACGCTTTGGTATAGCCTGTGGTGCAGTCGACAAGTTATTTCTAATGTGGAGATCTAGACTTCCAGACAACATGAACGCCATTTACAATACACGTCTTGTTAGTTTTAAGCACTAAAATGTCCATAGGACATTCTCATGAAGGTTGTAAAAAATTTTACTACTAATTAATGTTACCATACAGATTCTTCCAAGCAACCATTCTTAAAGGTAGTGATCTAGTATGTGGGTGTTCACCATGGATTGGTGAAGCCTACACTCGCATGTTAAGGGTGGCTTTGGATGTTATTGGAGACCAACGAACGATTGTATAGGAACCATCGTCCAGTATCAGACATCATCAAAGAGCGTAGAGTCAGATTCGCAGGTCATTGTTGCAGAACTAATGACGAAATTGTTTAGTTAAGTTCTGTTGTGGGAGCTTACACAAGGAAGAACTAACAGAGGACGACATGACAAAACCTATATAAAATTAAATTGTGATGACATAAACTGCAATTTATCTGACATGCCGAATATGATGAACAATAGAAATGGGTGGCGACAACAAGTCACAAGAATCCATACCAGCAGTGTGACTGGATGATGATAATGACGGTATATATGTGTGTGTGTGTGTGTGTGTGTGTGTGTGTGAGTGTGTGTGTGCGTGTGTGTGTGTACATATGTGTGTGTGTATTTGCTAATAGTACATATAATCATCTTCCTGTTATGAGTATTTCTAATTACCTATTGGTAAAACTCTTCTGGAGGTTAGCATTAGCCATTTCGCCAATTCGTATAATATAAATGTATTCAATTATGCCAAAACCGATTATGAAACGGCATTGAAAAACGTTAAGACCAATTATTTGCTTCACCACCTATTCAAAAAATTCTTGAAATTAATGGAATATTACATCCCAGTATATAGTATATTAGGCAGATTATTCAACCGAAACACACTAAAAGTCGGTTAGCACTTTATGGAAAATGTAACCTAAAATATAAATAATCACAAGAGAAAAATACTTTCTATGAACGATAAAATTAATAACTGCAACATTTCCAGTAAAAGTAGGAAGATGAGCAAATGCCCATTAGAGAGGATGTGCTTACTTCTTAATGTGGTGTATAATGTAATTAATGGCAGCTTGCCCGTTTCCGAGTATGCTCGTCTGCTTGTGTGGTACATTTTTATTTTTTCAACATCTGAAGAGACAAGTAATGGTTTATGCTGTACCTGTGATGAGCGGACCTTAGTTAAGGTATCTGGAAGAGAGCGCATAATCGGACACGATCAGTCGTTGAACAAGGCCAGTACGCTCGAAGTATCGGTCACGATAACTTGTGCCTTCAATTCATGGTAGCACAATCATCGACGGCTTGCAAACAGTTTCGTTTACCCAGTTTCTCTCGCAAGGCCTGGGTCAATGTACTTACTTTTATGTTTTTACAAAGGAACACGTGGTTGGTTTAAAGCAATGTAAGGATTCTCCATAATGAGAAAAACTGCAATGGACTGAAAAATTACAAAATATTCGCCTATAAATCTCTGGAGTCGAGATGTTGAATATAACATGAATTGGCTAAGTGACACATTTAATTTATATATATATATATATATATATACACCAACAATGACATCGATTCTATGCTGTCTGTTTTATTTGCGTATACAAACACGCTTTCACACACATTTTGTAGTTCCGACAGAATAAAACACATGCAAACATTAATATTGAACTCTCTGTATTTGAGATTTTTCAGTCTAACGAATAGTTTGTACTTCTTTAAAAGCAGCTGCAATCTAAATCTTGACCTGTCACCTGACGTAGTTTATACACACACACACACACACACACACACACACACACATATATATATATATATATATATATATATATATATATATAAGCTTATGGAGCGTCCCCTAGCGACGGTCTTTTTAGGAAAATAAGTGACGTAACTCCACACACTTCCCTTCAAAATACCGATTGATCATAGGTTTCAATGTGTTCAAAAATTAAAACATTTATAAATTTAATCGAGTATTAAATCTTACGAAAAAATTCTATTTTAACAGGCATAATTGCAGAGAAAGTTATAGAAATTTTTATATACTTCAGTGCCACGCTTAAAAAATATAGGAAAATAATATAAACAAGATATTTTTGTCATATTTATTTTAAACTGTTGACAGCATAAGTGAACTTTTTCGGGTTATTTTTATTTATGTTATTAATAACTTTATAACCTGGAATTTAACATAACTTATAAAAGCTTCAACTCACGGATAGTTTTGAGTCTTTTCCTAACATTTACATAAATGGAAATGACACAAACATCCATTTTTGCTACAAGCCGTTCACTTATTTGAAAGACGCTTACATTAGAAACAGAGAAACAGAAAGGAATTTGTACAAATAGCGAAAATAATTTTTGCTTTTATCCTTTTTTATTTTTCGTATTTATTTCAATATGACATTTATTTTTATGAAAAGTGAATTTCGTATGAAATGAAAAGAGCGACTTAATTTTTTGTTCCAACACAATTCTTGAACACTTTATCGATTTGTGCCAAAGAAACGTGAATATGAATTGATCTTCGTTTATTTTGTCTGTATACATTATATTATAATGGTTTTCCTTTTATGTAGGTTACCGTATTTAGAAATGTTTTGCAGTGACTGAAAAATAAAAATAAAACAAACACAACAGAATTCCGTGACGGCGTCATTAACCTGAACAATAAATTCAACTCTTTGTAAATCAATACAATGTAAACACATTGTTGCAAGTATTCCACGTAAATTACTTACACAAATATTATAGAGATACACAAAGCGCAGTATTAAATTATGTATGTTTTGTTTTTCTATATACTATAACGAAATCATAAAATAAAGCGATTTTCTAAGCGTAGCTTACATGTGGCACAAAGCTAGAATTATGAGGCACACAGTGAGGTTCGAACTCAGTCGCAATTCTTCTAACGAGACAAACTACACCACATCGAGGTGTTCTACGGAACCGTAAAATATGTTTGCATAAGAATAACAGACAGCACCGTATGAATATAAATTGTTGGAACATATCAAGCGAGATTCAGATTTTGTAGGAACGGGTTCTTTACATTTTAAATGTGTTGTCTATGAAATTAGGAACCGATTCTCCCGACTTAGTTTGCATTCTTTAATTTTTATCCATTAATATAAAAGATAAAGGAATCTAAGAAACGATTCGATGAGCTTGGGTTATTTTAGTAAGATGTTCTCGTGAAATATTGCAAACTCTCTTGAATCCCATTATATATATATTATACAATATATGTCAAAAGGTTGGGGTTACCCTCTGGATTTAATAATTAGTAAGTATTATACCTTCTTTGGTTTAATTAACTCTAAGCAAACTAGGATGCTGAAACCATTAGTGCATAGCAGGCAATTTTTTTTGAGGGGGGTATACCTAAAATTTAAAATCCGTCAGCCCTATGATTACCATTAGCCAGCAAAGTAGATTAGATAAAAAGTGCAAAAATTTTAAGAAAACTTTATGCAGTAATGGGTTAATTTCGTTATTATTATTATTGAATATTTGACAAAGATCTCGAGGAAGATAAAGTCCCTCTTGCTTGAAGTGAGCTAGTAAATTAATTTTGAAAAAAGACGCACAACCGTCAATTTTTAGGTGATTCTTCGAAATCCTTTTGCATTAATGCGGGTACCCCGCCATCCAAGGGCTATATCCTTGGACCTAGTTTGTTTCTTAGTTTCATCAACTACCTTACCAATGTTATTAGTTTTTGATTCGGTGTCTATAGTGATGACAATTATCGTTTACTGTCTTAATAGTAAGACTGATAGGGTTGATAAAAGTCAAATTGGCAGCTGATCTCGAAAATTACCTTCAAATTGCTGGGGCAATGAATGGCTTATTAATTTCAACGCCTCCAAAATGAAACTGCTGTCGTTTTTAGTCATCATAGAAAACATTTTTTGCCTTCCATCAACATGACTAGTGCTAACCTTCAGGAGAGCAACTTATTGCGCCTTCTTGGTCTCATGTTTTCCACTGACATGAAATGGAATGAGTACATTAAATCAATTGCTCAGTCTACTAGTAGGAAACTTGGTTCAATGTGTCGTGATAGAGATTTTTTCTTGCCAGCGCGTTTATAAGTATAAATATTGCAGTGAATATTGTTGCTACATCTGATCTGGTACTTCTACTCTATATCTAGAAATTCTTGACAAAATTCAAAGAAGAATCTGCAACTTTATCGGTCTTGACCTAGCAACTCAGCTTCAGTCACTTTCTCATCGCCGTAACGTAGCTTTCCTGTGCCTTTTCTATAAATAATTTTATGTTAATTGTTCTGATGATCTTTCCTCTTTGGTACTTCGACTTCATGAATTTAAGTGTATTACTAGATTGGCAACCACGTCTCATAATTTTACTGTTGAAATTGCTAGATGAAACCGCAAGTTCTATTCTAATAGTTTCTTCTCTCGCACTTATCACTTGTAGGACTCTTTTCCGGCTCATTGCTTTCCTGTCAGTTACAATCATCAAAAATTTAAATTCATCTTCTGTCTCTTTGAATCTTGTTCTTTTATTGTTCGTTCTTTTTCAACGTTTCCTCGGTTTGTTTCACACTCAGTGGCATTTTTTCGCCTTGCTTGGGTGAAATGATTATATATATATATATATATATATATATATATATATATATATGTAGAGCCCGGCGTTGCCCGGGGATATCACAAGAATAGATGTATCCACCATCATAAAGACTGAAAAATAAAATTGACAAAGATTATTGTTTAAGGTTGACGGACACGCATGTCTTAATTAGTGTTTTTTTTTTTTTTTTTTTTTTTGAATTGGTCAAACTCAAACAAAACATTGTTTTCAATCGTTATGAGTCTATCGATTGATGAATAGAATTTTATTATAAACAATTGTCTTGTAAATGGAATTTTTAAAGCATTCTGAATGAAAAATAAAAGAAAAAAAATGTGCAAGACAATAAGAAACACTACCTGCCAAAAAAAAGTGAAGTTTTGTTGAAATCTGTTGAAAAATGTAGGTAGCCTTTCTCTGTAATCTTTTATAGGATACAAATCCTATATTCCAACAAATGACTAAAAAAACACAATGTAGATTTGCACACCCGCAAAATCGGATCAAAACGACCAAAAACAGATTTTTACAATAAGGTGTGAAATTAATTTTCTGATCAATGAAAGGAGGCGATTTGCTAAACCAAATAAAAAAAAGATAACGAGCCAGTGTTAAAAAAAAGTCAACAATAAATACAGTTTTCAAGTCAGTCGCCAGTCAGTCAGAGAAGGGCGCAAAAGATCACAGAAGATTGACAGTAAATTTCATCACTGACTCAAACTTACACAAAGAGCCGAAAAGTGGAGTAGGAAGGAACAGCAACAACAACAACAAATTTACAACTGACTTCAAAACAATTCATAAGTACATTTTCCTTTTATCTTTATTCCACATTCACACTCTTTTTTTCAACTTAAATTGCTCGCCCCTTTTTCCTTTTACAACTATACAAAACAAAAGAAACAGACATTATTCTGATACTCTGTTTAAAAGACAACGAACACAGACATTTTTATCAAAATCACATTTTTGCTTAAACAAACTAAAACATTAATCTTTTTTACCCTATTCACAAGATAATAAATATACAATGTTCTATTTTTTATAAACGTTCCTTATCGTGTTGTTTCTTCTTGAGATTTGCGTTGTATTTTGTGGGCAGAGTATCCCGTATTAAATTCTCCTTTAATCCGGGTACACTGCACCCCACACTTTTACAATTTATGATTTTTACTTATTGAATACAGTTAAAAAAAAATGCATATTTTGCTTGTGGTGATTCATAATTAGAATTCTGATTTGAATATATTTTCCACTCGTTGTTTCTAATACAAAAAATATTAACTTTATTTGGGTTTATTAATTTATTACAAGTACTGTGTTCTTTCCTTAATAATTATCATCTTCGAAATATTGTTGTTTTTTGTCTATCAGATTTCTTACGTCGGCATTTTTAAATTATTTCTTAATACTTTCTTTTAAATATTGAATTTTCAAATAGAACCAATGCCTTATTGATCTGCCTTGTAACAAATTGCAAAGGGAATTGTAAAAACGGCCCTGAAGTACGTGGAATTATCTTTCCCTAAAGATAAAGAATCATCCGATTTTTCGATTCGTACAATCAGTAGAGATCGTTAGATTATTGTTTAAGGTTGACGGACACGCATGTCTTAGTTTTTTTTTTTTTTTTACGAATTGGTCAAAGCCAAACTCAAACAAAAACATTGTTTTCAATCGTTATGATGAGTCCCACGATTGAATAGAATTAGAATTTTATTATAAACAATTGTCTTGTAAATGGAATTTTTAAAGCATTCTGAATGTATAAATAAAGAAAAAAGTGTGCAAGACAATAAGAAACACTACCTGCCAAAAAAGAAAGTGGATGTTTGTTTTATCGGCTGAAAAATGTAAGAAATCCGATCCCATATATAAAGGAACACACACACACACACACACACACACACACACACACACACACACACACACACACACACAACCTGTTTTTTTTTAACCCGATCTGAATTGTCCCCCTTTCATTCTCACGATGTGTCTTAATCGTGTTTTCAAATTGATTTTCTTAAAAAACAATTGTGTTTTTCCCATTTTCGGCGCCGTTAGAACCACCACATTTTATGTAGTCCTGTGAAGATTTGTTGAAATCGGCTAAAAAAATGTAGGAAATCCGATCCAATGTACAAACGTTACACACACACACACACACACACACACACACACACACACACACACACACACACACACACAAGTAATATATATATTTTATAATATATATATATATATATATATATATATTCCTTTATTATAATTTTATCACATAGACAAAACCATTTTACTCACTACAAAGATACAACTTGGTTTCAGTGCATTTCAACTGCACTTCGACGGGTGAGAATCGAAAATGGTTATGAACAACCCTGCTTGTTAATTATCGCTCTTCTATCGGTATCGAGCCCTCTTTTGGATTAATGCTGTGAACGTTGGAATTTATATAGTGCTTTCGTTCTCATCGCATCAGGTATATATATATATATATATATATATATATATATATATATATATATATATATATATATAAATATATATTATTGCTGATTTAAGAACTTCCATTATTACTTAAATGATGTTGTTTGTGGCAGTGTTGTAATCAATTTTTTCACATAGCTTTTTGAACTTCTAGCTTGATTTCAACTTTTAAATACGTTCATCAGTGTCTTGGGATGTAGGAATGTAAAACCACTTTCTTTTAAATGTGTTCATGTCATTAATTGACAAAACAGAAAACAAAAAGAAACAAGTTTTCCTAATTTTTTTCTTACTAAAACATTCTTGCGAATTTGGTGACTATAAATATGTCAAGACGTGCATCTCGTGAAAGATAGTAAATAAATATATATTCACGCCCAACACCAACATTACTCATCGAATTTATAGTAATAGCCATTTTACAGACATCTCATCAGTTTCATTTTTTACCTAGGCGTATACATTTATTTTTCAGTGGCGATAATTCTTTATATATTTTTATATTAGGAGTATAAAGAACATAATTATTGGACATGGCCCTATGCTAGATAAGGTATGTCAGACGCATGGATCAAGCGTGGCTGCTTTGCTGTATCTTATATGGCGAGTTTGCCACTGGCACTCCACGGCATTAGGTTTCCAAAGACTAACACCAGAGGGCATTAAAAGTTGTTGGCTTCGACCACCAAACATAGGAAGCGGATGCCATGGAAGGCAAGCATTGGAAGAACACTGAGATGATACAGACCGATTCGAAATGCAGAGAAAGAAACTATAGTAAAGATAGCAGGCAGAGATTCCTCGTCCTCCTGGAACAGTAGTCTGTGCCCATTGTCCCCACTAACTGCAAAGATGTAATCCTCCTCATATTCATATGCAAGTTGGAGTTGACGATGACTGTATTCATACAAAGACTCCGCCATCGACGTGTAACCCGACGAGAAACGGCCTACGACCTTTGAATATTTTGGTGAAAAAGCATTCTCCATCTATGTGCCGTGTCCCTTCAGGACGTTTCTCTCACCATCAATCTGTCCTGTGAGTATCAGATTTCCAAACCCTCTTTCGTCATTATTGGCCCCAGAAATTTCAGCTGTCTCTTGCTGATGTTAAGTAAAAGTGTCCTTTTTGTTGTCATTGTCTCTAGGACTTCGTCGTTGCTCAAATTTTCAGTCCATGGTATTCTCAGCATCCTTCTGTAGAACCACATTTCTGTTGCTTTAAGCCTCTTCTTCATCTGTGAGAATCTAACCAATAAAAAATGACAGGATTGCGAATAGATCGAAAACTTTTAGTGTCCAAAAAAATGACAGGATTACGTATGGATTGACACTTTGGTAGCCAATAAAACTGACAGAATGAATCGAAACTTTTAGTAGCTAACAAAAATGACAGACTTACGTCTGGATCGACAGTTTTTAGTACCCGACAAAAAATGATAGCCGACAAAAATGACAGGATTACGTATGGCTCGAATTTTTTGAGTACACGACAAAAATAACAGTATGATGTATGAACCGACACTTTTTAGTATCCGATACAAAAATGACAGGGTTACAAAAGGATCGGCACTTTGTAGTACGCAAGAAAAATGATAGGATAACATATGGATCGACACATTATAGTACCCGATAAAAAATGCGATTATTACGTATGGATCGACACTAATATTCAATAAAAAATGACAAGATTACGTATGGAGCGAAACCTTTTAGTAGCCGGTGAAAATGGCAGAATTACGTATGGATCGACAGTGTATAGTACCCGACAAAAATGACAGGATTACGTATAGATCGTCTGTTTCTAGTATCCCACAAAAATGACAGGATTGCACTTTTGTGTAGGATCAGAGTATCCCTGCACTTTGTCTCCAATCCAAGTATAACTTCCTGCCTCTTTGTCTAAGATAAGTTTGATGTACGTCTGTTTACCTAATTTAGTATTTGTTAGCTAATTTTAATCAAACAACATAACGCTGGGCCAAAGCGTATGTCACTTGACTGCTAAGCTTTAAGTCGTCCGTTCAAATCAGAACAATTGTTACTTTCATATATCTGTTTCCTTCAGCATTAAAGAATTTATGAACATAGAAACAAAGAAACATGTAGAAAAATTCACCCTGCTCGTTATTATGTATGATGATTTACGTCGTCTCTTTTGGAGACTGGATATGCTGTAGAAAAGTCTTTTCTTTTAATAAAAATCACAATGATTTTTGTCCATGATTCATGATACCAAATATTTACATCATTCGGACTGTTGTCCTCATCTTTATTAACATATTCACGACGTTTCGACCGTTGTACGCCCTGGCTTTCATCAGGTGATATACGTTGGAATTTCAAACCGAACCCTTTATTTAGTCAACGGGGAGAGATTGTTCTAATTCCACGTGCCATGCCTTTTTTGGATATCTCAGTTTCAGTTAATTCCTTTTTTAGTAACTCAACTCTCTAAGTTTTTGTTCCCTCTGCTGTGGCCAGGTATTGAACTCACAACTTTTTGGGTCAAAGCACTTTTTGGATTACTTCAACCAACGCTTTTATCGACTGTATACTTAGAGACATCAGTCAGTGAATTTTTGGGACTTATAAATCCAATGTCTTTTACTATTTTTTACCAGAGCTAATATTGCATTTTTTTTTTGTTATTGTTGTTTTTCTCTTGCTTTTTCTATTAGTGTTTTCCATATTGTATTCATGTCTATGTTTGGCCGGCTTAGGAGATTTTTGTGACCGAGCATATGCGCTGATTCTTTAAGTTTTCGTATTTTCCAATTAGTTCTCTAGTATTTCAAATTCATCCCACAGAGGGCGATGATTTCGCTTTTCCCTCCATATATGATCAGTCATGGCTGATTTTTTCTATTTCCCCTCGTGTTACAGCTTTACGGAAACGAAATAGAAGGACAATCAGAGAAAAACATTTAATGCGGCGTTGTTCATCGTCACAATTAGCATCGTAAATAAACATCCAACAATTGTGTTAAATTTAATAATGCAATTTATTTAAACCTTTTACAAAATTTTTCTACGTAAAGGTGCGTGTAGGTTAATATTTGTAGATGTATCTTTTCATATTTAAACAGTCTTATTTGAAAAATTCGTAGAAATGAACATGCGATTAATATAAAATAAATGTCATTACTCTCAGTATATATGGGTATTGACTTAGAGAAACTGGCATGTAGTTTCACTTGTCGATGAGCCTTGATCCCTAGTCGTTTCACAAGCCTTTTTAGGGAAAATGTAGATTTGTGGAGATGAGTTGGTATCTTTCAGTTGACTGACGATAACCTGTTGCAAGGACTTTATCGCTTTTCAAAGGATATCAACTGGAATAGTTTAAATTTACTTAAAACAAGATTGGCTGGTTTCAAATTCTCTTTTTAAATCTTATTTAAGACTTTATTTATGGTGGCTTTTCCCTAGAATCTGCCATTTCGTTTTATATTTGTTTATCCCCTTTTTGTATGACATTTTGACATATCTCTGAAATTTTTACACTCTAGTTATTTTAATTATTATGAGTATTATTACATCTTCATAAAATGCGCTGTTGTGTCTGTTCTTATGAGTGCTTAAAATAAGTATCTATAAAGAGCATCTATATATAAAATTCTGTGATTTCCTTTAGTCCATCCGTCCGTCCGTTCGTCACACCTTCTAAAATAGCCATACATTAACCGATGGAAACTCCATCTGGGGGAGAAGTGCAAACAGGGAAGTGGGTACAAAGTACGGTTGGTTTTAGCAGAGTTGCGTAAAAACCGCGAATTAAGGTTTTTGTCAAAGTATTTTTACAAACAAATCAGCTTATTCCAATTTCATCGATTGGTTTGCGAAATTGTACGAAACGTAGAGTTTGTAATTCTCGACTAAAATGTTAGCGAGAACTTCAACAATACTAAATGCTGAGAGGATTTCGACATGATGACGCGTGTTGCAAAAAAAAAAAAAAAAAAAAAATCTTGTAGAAAAATAAATTATCCCGGCACACTTCCATGTCGAATAAGTAATTTCATTTTATTAGAGTTTATAATAATAAAAACTTTATATCTCCGAATCTCGGATTGTAATATGATATTGGTAGGAAATGGCGCTCAAAATAAAATATACTCCTAACCCCTTCTTTTTATCACACACACCGTTTGCCCTACTATACAAAATGCTTAGAAGTAATACAGATGTTTATATCTGCTTGTCAGTATAGAATCTATTTCAATGTATTGAATTTAATTAAGAAAATGACTCTTTCTATATAGATTTACACTTTACAGTCGACACATATTACCATGTTCCGGCTCTTCAAGGTTTGAAGCCAATAAAAATAATTGAAGCCTGCTGCCCAGGGCCCAGACAGTATCTCTCTTTTGCATTAATAAAGGCAACGACGATAACTTTAGAAATTGGGTAATTTCAATTACGCGACCTACAGTTGAATGTGGGCGTCCGACATGAAAGACATCTTGTGTGCTATTTGTTTTCTTCGGCTGAGAAAATCACAGAAAAATGAAGCCTTTCTTTATTTCTTTTATTCTTTTCAAATGCAATACTCGTAGAAACATATAAACATTGCCTGCTCAAGAGTCGACTTTGGTAGATTGTCATTACATATACATGGTATCTTTACTAAAAACAATACTCGTTTTTTTTAAGTAAGAAAATCGTTTACAAGAAAATGTACTTAAATTTGACTAAACCTTAAGCAAGCAACTTCACTACTGATGTCATTGTGACGTCAAAAAGCAATTAAAAAAGCAGAAAAGAGAAATGTAAAATGAAAAAAGGGTTTGTAAATACGTTATTTTATACTGTATTCAAGAATTCTACCAATTCTAGTAGTCTAGTTGCATTTAAATGTGTTGCTTTTCTACAAAAGTATAAAAGAACCATTTAAGTAACTTTAGTACTAATTCTTGTGTAAAAATTAAGGAACCTGAGTACTGGTTGAAATCCTAAGTTGCTTATAAACTATCGTGCACACGCACACGCACAACGCACGCACACACAAACACGCATACACACATCGTCCACCTTTAACTCTGAAGGATTTTACTTAATTTTGCAGGCGATACTGAACTTTGAAAATGCACAATAATTGAAACAAGTTTTAATCATGGATATTCATGTAAATCATCCTGAAAATGTGGTAATGTAAATAAAGCCCAGAAACATTTACCATTATTAACGAATTTTTTACGTGGATTGTCGTCACACACTGCACGATTTTTTTTTTTTTTTTGGTAAGTCCCAATTTGTGCAAATTTCTAACAGCGAAAGTTTTTATTTGAACTGCCTGCAGCCCACGATCAAAAACGGTGGCATGGAGGAACAATCTGAGATACTGATCGTTCGATTTTCTTGGGTCATTATATTCAGTCTGGGGGAGGGATTTTTTGTAACATTCACGGATAGTTAACAACACCTTTTTCAAGGATGATGAAATCTTATGCCACACAACAAAAAAGTAAAACTCAAGAATAGCTGAACCGAAAAAATATTAAATAACTTTTATGGTCAAGTGAGTCTTCACTCTTCTTACATGTCTGGACCATTTCTGATTATGAAATGAAAATATCAAGAAAAGCTAGGATTTTTGTGAAGATAAGAGCTGATGAATTCGATCGCTGGAAATGTGAATATTATTAAATCTACCAATAATAAGTCCATCATATTTTAATTTCTTGAATGAAAGAATCATGTTTGAAAACAGATCTGTCTATGCTTACTTTAGTCATGTCTATACATCGCACACACACATTGTATGTATGTATGTATGTGTGTGTGTATAAATTTTTAACATTACGTTATAAAATTCAATAAACTTTGTATAGATAGAAACATTAACCATATTAATTTAATGTTTTCATGTAAATTATTTTCTACCAACATTCGAAGGTACGTTGAATTAACAAAAGTTACCTTCTAAAAGTTAAACAAAGTATCAAGAAACAAGAAAATTTCGTTAGAAACAAAGAAAAAAGTTCTGAACTGTTATGTAATATCAGTCTTCCTCTATGGCAGTGAATGCTGGACAAACTCCTCACGGATGAAGAAGAGACTAGAGGCAACAGAGATATGCTTCTACTGAAGGATTCTGAGAATACCATGGACGAAGCATGAGAAACAACGAGGAAGGAAAATGGAAACAAAAACTAAACTTCTACGCAGAATCAGAGACAGTTGACATTCCTAGGTCACATAATGAGGAAAGAGGGCTTGGAAAGTTTGACACTCATAGAACATATCGAATTCCAGAGAGTAAGAGGAAAACAGCGATTTACCTACTTAACGATAGATGGCAGAACAAGGAATGAAAGGGCTGGTAAAAAGAAAAATGATGCTGAGAAGTATAAAGGATAGGAAGTTGTAGAGAGCCACGATCGCTCACGTCCTGAAGGGACATGGAACACAGAAGTTGTAACTATAGTGATCGATATCAAGATGGAGAGAGAGAGAGAGAGAGAGAGTATGTGTGGGGGGAGATCATTAGTAGTAATAAATAAATATGATTAAATGTTCAATTATCTTCTCGTCAATACTCTGGGTTTCACGAAATTTACATCAACTCTTCAGTAGTGTTGATAGCGGAATTTGATTTATTTCAGAAATCCCATATTCATTTAAAAACTGTATTGTATAACGTAAACTTATTTGAATTTACTCTTCCTTTAAAAACGGTTATTGTGTGGCGTAAACAAATTTGAAATTGTTCCGTTATGCGTCTAAGAAAATTCTATCTATCTATCTATCTATCTATATATATATATATATATATATAATCAGAAGTTAGATCTTAATGCAACAAGTATAGGTGAACATTTAATTCTTGTGTATTTATACATATGTGTGTGTGTGTGCTTGTCTGATGCTCGAAAACATTTTATAAAGCTTTTGTAATAAGTTTAATATCGAGGTAAATTCATTAGGATGAATCAAGTTATATATTAAGCACACATTAAACCAATTCATATTTTTATGACTTCCTATTCTCATAATATGCATGGCTCATCATAAGGATGTGGAAACAATAAAAGTATTCTGCCTTAAATAACTGATAATAATATTGTGTATGTTGGCGAATAAGATATAAAATATTATTGTTGACTCATTAAACGACAGAATCTGACTGTCATGGATGAGACATTTAAACATTTATAGGTTCAATTTGATCAGAATGACGATTGAAAATGTGGTGAAGATTATTTCTGGCAAGAATAAACATTCTGAATGGAATCGTTCGTTTTTTGACGCACCTCGACCAACAGCAGGTTTTGACTTGCTCCGTAATGCTTTGCTGAAGACTAAACATATCAAAACTTGCAAGAATAAACTATGACGTAAATAAGGAACAGTTAATAAAATGGTAAACAATTTGAATCTACCTGACCTTAGTGATTTTCCAAGCGTAGCTTCGATGTGGCACAAGGCCGAAATTAATGGCTACCCAGTGAGGATCGAACTCACTACTCAGCCGTAATTGTTCTAGCGAACCAAGCTTGCTAACCATTACACCGCCTCGAGGCGCCCAAATCTACCTGACTTTAATGACGTCATGAAACCTGTCTTGTGGAAATAACAGTTGTTTTTGTGATTATTATTATTGCTATAAAAACGTATATGTTAAAAGCAATATAATAGGGGAACGAAGAAGAAGGAAAAGGAAAAGGGGGAGAAGAATTAATTATCATAAAGCACGTAAAACGAAACAAGAAATGTGAATGAAAAAACTAACCGGTTCTTGTTTCTGAATGTTCAGAGTTCTAATCGAGGAACAAAGGGGATGTGCACAGCAATTGAAATATACACAGTTAAAGCCGAAAAAATGGGCAAGAGGAAGTACCAAAGAAAGTTGATATATATATAAAAAGCAAATTGCATTAAGACAAAAGATATTATCATTAAGTGAGAAAACAGCACACCAGAAAAGTGACGCTGAGGACAAAAATATGAAGCCCAATTTATCCATCATGGCACCCAGTCTGGTAAGGTTATACCAGGCATATGTATCACAGCCAAATATGCCCGATATGTTGACAGGTTCTGATAAAAGCAGCGCAAAACCTTGCAGATGGGGCCCAGTTAGAAATAAATTTAGGTTTGGAAATCCAGTCCGCTCAATCTGATCTCCGATTGAAGGTGATTCTCAAGTCGTTTAGCTGTCTCATCCTTCAAGGTAAAAAAAAAAAGAAGAAAAAGAAACACAGTCTTCTCTACACCTGGCTATGACGCTCCCCCACTACTCGCTCTCACTAAAATAGATCCATAGTTCGACACCACAAACTGGTTACGTTCAGACAATTAAGATAAGTAAATACAGTAGAAGTCCTCATATCCGAACGTCCTCATATCCGAACGTCCTCATATCCGAACTTCTCAGTGTTGCCATTTAGATGTTGTAGGAATAGGCTACATTCTAATATTTTTCTTTGCAGATAATTGTTAGTAACTTGAAATTTCTCAACCCATAATGTCTCGCACAGAAGAAAGTTCAACTGTAAGAAAAAGGAAAAGAAATTCTTTCAGGTTACGTCAGAAATTAGAGATTATTGAAAAACTGGACGAAATTCGTTGAATTTACCAATTAATAGACAAGGCTTACAGAATCTGACCGAAACACTAAAACTTGCGCTTGAAGATGATCCACTGAATAGTCTCACTTCGGATGACTTACAAGAATGGATAAATGAAGACGCTAATGAATTGCAAAATAATTCAAGGGTAGAATAGCTTCAAAATGATTTGGATTGTCAAGAAATAGAGGAAGAATCGAATTCTTCCGATAATGGTGAAAATTAGAAAATATAAAGATGATGAAGAAAACTGAGACTCAGTAGAGAAATCTATTGATGAGTTTATCAAATTCATGGTGAAAAAAAAAATCTTTGTTCAGTAGTAGAGACTGTACAAGTGCACGTAATCTGTAGAAATGCCTTACTTTACAAAAACTAGAACAGCGAATAAGTAAGTGAAACGAGAAAAGAAATAAGAAAGACAATTGAAAATAAAACTTATTGAGCATTAAACATTGCAAATTAATATTTACTTTCATGAGACACTTAATTTTTCATATATTGCGATATGTTCTTGTGTTTTGTTAAGTTAATAGTTATATTACACATTCCACAATATATCCGAACCTGTCCTCATATCCGAACTACTCTGAAGGTTGAATATGAGGACTTTTACTGTATGTGGTAATGAACAGGATATTTACTGTAACCAATCTCAAGTCACCAAGACAAAATATGTACGTTTTAACACCTTTAACTAGCTATGATCAGAAGGCATGAGAGCCATACTTGGTGCAGCACCAGGACATATATTATTATTATTATTATTATTATTATTATTATTATTATTATTATCCTTTTTCGGCTGCTCATAGCGTTGAAGTAGAAGTGACGGGTGACATTGAATAGGATATGACGATCTTTAAATGAGACAAGTAGAGATGAAAGAAAGTGGTTAGAAAGAAAGGGAACAGGAGTAGCAACAAGGAAACAAAACAAGACAAAAAATATCAATAGAAGAGAGGCACTCCTACAAAAGACAGATTGGGGAAAAAGAGAGAAAATTGCGCTGAAAAGGACAAAAGAAAAAAATTCATACAGAAGAACGAAATGAAGAATTATCAAGAATATGGACGAAAAATAGGAATTTCAAAATGAAGGCGACGATAAAAGAAAACAAGAGTAAACATAAGTGAATAAGAATCAAAGCAAAATGAAAGAAAAAGATGCGTTAAAAATTATTCAACACAGAACAACAGTTCATTTATGAAATTCTAAAGAGAATAGTAGCTACAAGGAAACTATTGCTAAGAACCAGAAGGAGACGACTGAAGGCATATAACGAGGAAAAAAGACTCGGGGAATATAACATTAATAGGACACTTTAAAGGTAGAAGAAATCAACCAGTAACCGACTAGACAAGTTTGGGCAAATGGATAGAGGAACAAGAACCACCGACAAAGATAAGACGTCAAAGACCAATATAAAACAGGAAGCTGTTCACATACCTACAGAACGTAGGTGTGTGTGTGTGTGTGTGTGTGTCTGTGTGTGTGTGTGTGTGTGTGTGTGTGTGTGTGTCTGTGTGTGTGTGTGTGTGTTTTGGTTCCAAGAATAGCAAAAACGTATGAGCATAAAATCATGAATATATGCATATGGCTGTAAATATAAATGCGACCACATTTAGATGCATTGATATGAACCTTATTAAAAACATTATTCTGTGAATATGATGAAAACAATGTGTATCCCTTTCAGCTCCGAAGCTATAAAAAGAATTTTCACATATTTGATTTTTACAATAGTTCAATGAAGCGGATCTACATTCAACGTTAATTGGTCCTTAAATTAATCACGACAAGATTTAAACATCATGATGAACAAATTTATCATTGTCTTTCTATCACTACTGAATATAAAATAAAAATGATTCAGCATCATAAAGTAAAAATAACGGTTTTCTGTCGAGAAAACATTACTAAAGATAAATGAAAAATGCTATCAATGCAGGTAGCAGCAGTAGAAATAGTATTAAAGATAGCAGTAGTTTTCTTGTACCATCTCTGAATTTTTGTGACATCTACCTACTGGCGGGGGATGTGCGTGAAGCGTATGGTCTATCGGTGCAAATCGGTTACCTTACCAATTGATGAGTCAAGTTCAGGATTCGGCCTAGTTTGTTGCGTTCATTTCGCACGTATGTACTTGACAAAGGTATGAATTCATTTCTTCTCCACCCCCAGCTATAGATTAAATAGAGCAGTATACTGGACTTTGTAACTTTAAATGACAGTCTAAAAGGAGGACAACTCTGAATTCAAACCTTGGAGAAGAAAGCGGCAAACTACTTCACTATTTTTTCCAAGAGGCCATGACAAGTAACAAATAAAAGGAATCTAGAGGGGGCCATGATCACCTACATCTTGAAGGGATGGGGTATGACTTAAAAACAACACTATTTGGGGGGAAAACACACGGGATTATTATTATCAGCATATAGTGAATTATTCCTATTTCACTGTTATTTCTCTCATACAACCCCTTTAGCTTTTTCTCATTCTGATCAGAGAGCAAATATATATATATATATATACTTACCTGGCACAGGGCTCCGTCCCTGTGCTGGTGGTATCACGGCTACGACTAGCTTGGACTGGCTCTGACCAGCTTGGACAAGCTATGACCAGCTTAGACCAGCGGCCCGAGTGATAACACTCGGGTCCCCACGTTAAAAACTGACCTTGTGTCACAGCCTGACTCAGTGTGGGCTCAAGTAAATCTCTCTCTCTCTCTCTCTTTCTCTCTCTCTCTCTCTCCCCATCCATATATATATATATATATATATATATATATATATATATATATATATATATATATATTCAAGACTAGTTATTATAATAGTAAAATAATTACTTAGTGTTGATGATGATTTGACTGGCTTGATGAAACAAAACAATTCACCACATAACACTACAATCTTTGCTATAAGCGAAACACTTTTTTTAAAAAATTATCAATGTTCACGTGCGTCAAGTTTCATTGTCAATTGTTGCATTGCGTGTTGTCTTTGACTTCTCGTAGTCTGTCGAAAATTGTTCAGAACCCAGCGCTGAGTGAGGAATATAGAGAATACGAATCACAACAGGTTAGTCTGCAACTTGCCATCACCACGTAGTAGCTTGCTAAAGCCAGGCACCCCAAGGAGTCTGGGAGTAGAGAGACGTCTTCAACCTTCTATTACCGCCATCTCACTACTGTCTTTTTTCGGTCCTATATTATAACTTAAAAGAAGGCAATCCATCACTGTCAGAATTTCATGCTCATGGGGTTCAATCCACCCGACTCAGTTTGGTAGACTTTGAAATTCTGGGCTAGCCTAAGCATTCTGTAGCACAATGAAACCAGTTTTCAGTAATTAGTAGCATAAAAGAAAAATTAATTTCATTTGTTCTTGGTAGATTTTCAACATAAAAATGTTATTGAAAAGTAGAAAATATTTCGGGGTAAAAATTGTTCTCCATAAAAGGAAAAGAAATATAATAATAGTAATAATAAGAAGGATCAAGTAAAAACAAAGATAAAGAGAAGAGGGTAAGAAAACAATAGAAAGAGAAAGAAAGAAGTATAAGAGTTTTAAAAAATTAAGAAATAAAGTAACATGTCGAAAATTTCAAAGTGAAAGAAAAAAAAAAGGTGTGGAAAAAAGAAAAAAGAATAATAAAACGAATAGGCGAATACAGAGCCGAAAAATGAGGACAAAGAAAAAGAGAGAGAAGAGAAGGAGAGATTGTAGGAGTTCTGGAGCTTCTGGAGGAGATGATACGATAAGTGCTACACCATCAGTGTAAAAGAACTCCAGGATGATTTTGGTCCAGGTACGAGTTTTGGTTTTGAATCTTTGGTGATTGAAGAGACCAACAGTACAGTACACTTCTGAATTCAAACTGTACACTCCCATTGTTGTCGTTGAAGATGCACCCCAGCATGACAGAGAAGTACAGCGTCAATAGGATAGGAGCCATATCACAGAGATGCTTTGTATTTTTTTCTACATCAAAGCTTCAGGTAGCTTTCCGTCTGTTGTTACATTGACTTACCCTCGTGAAAGGATGTAATAACATTTTATCTGGGATTTCAATCTTGCTTAATGACTTCCAAAAGGCACACCTGTTTACTAAATAAAAATAATTCGCCATCACGTTTTCAGTAACTTGCCTCAGGCAATATATCAATAATTACCCTACCCTATCACAAGATTCAGGGTAGATTGAGTTAACAAAATGAGTAAGAGGAATAATACATGTAAAAACTTTCTCAGTAACAGAAAGTAAAGATCGTGCTCGGTGGTGATGACATAATTCTTTTTTCTTTAAATATATGAGTGACTGATGCAATTTTATATATATATATATATATATAGATAGATAGATAGATAGAGAGAGAGAGAGAGAGAGAGATAGATAGATAGATAGATAGATAGATAGATAGATTAACTAAACCAACGTCAAAACAGAACTCAATGCTTTCTTTAACTTAATAAATTCTGTCAAGAATATACGAACAACAACTTTTCCAGCAACAGAAAATAAAGATATTCCTCGGTTGTTGTGTCACAATTATTTTTCCTTTTAAAATTATGAACGATTAATGCATTATATATATATATATATATATATATATATAGAGAGAGAGAGAGAGAGAGAGAGAGTTATTCATCGAGTCTAGAAGAATCCGCAACAGAAAGCACTGGACGGCCGTTTCGTTCTATTTGGGACTCATCAGCAATGAGCATCCACTACCGAGAATCGAACCCGGACCGTTGCGATACATAGCAAACTTTATACCAACTGTACCAACGGGCCTCAGTGGCGAAGAAGAAACTGAATAGACTCAATACAGCGCCGCTACTCACAAATTCCGTGGTGATACTCATCCAAGTATTCATAACCCAACGGCTTGTGCCCCAAGAGCAACGAGTTTCCTTTCCCCTTAGCCGGTCCATCGCAGAGCATTAGCTGGGCCTAGCAAGGATATCCAAGTGAAAGAATTTTGAGGAATTAGAATAATCATATAGTAATTCATCGAGTGTAAAAGAATCCTCAACAGAATGCAGAAAGCACTGGACGGCCATTTCGTCCTCTTTGGGACTCATCAGCAGAGCACATCCAGTATCGAAAATCGAACACGGACCGTTTCGATATACCGCAAGCATCATACCAACTGTACCCGTTGGTACAGTAGGTATAATGCTTGCGGTATATATAAGGAAGGGAAATAAGTAATTTTAAATTTACTTATGTTTTCACACTGAAAAGGCTAGAGCGTCCCATGCTACACATAGTGGCAGAACTAAATTTTATAAACTAAATTCCGGTAAAGCACCGATCGAGCACAACTGTCAGTTTCATGCGCAGCGCGCAATCTTCGTGCGGTCGGTGTCTGTGATCGTAAATAGGTACCTTTATCAATCCAGGCGCGTTCAAGATGGCAAGATTCATAGTTGGTAATAACACCGACCAAACTCGCCCGAAAGGAGGTTATCCCAATCGGCTAAGATGGAGAAAGATGAAAAAAAAAAAAATGTAAAAGAAAAATGAAAAAGAAAAATTTCACCGGAAATACTTTCAGATGTGAGAAAATGTGCTCAAAAGAGCCACGGTAGAGGGGCTTGCCTTTAATCTTAACAAAGACACATAGTCTTCAAAGTGCTCTGTTATGCGGGTGTAGAGGATTTTGACGACTATGGTAATCCTTTCTATCTGAAATTTTTACCCTGCCTTAATTGGTACACAAAAGGAAACTTGTGCCAACTATGTATTTTACCTTTTTCGTAATTGTGAAAATGAATGTGTTTTTCCTTTTGAAATTTTACGCCATAGTTGTCTTGTTTTGTAATTTTGTGGCTATTATGTTTACTATTCCGACTAGACTAAGTTTTTGTGGATTTGGTAAGAAATAAAATTTTTATAAGATATTTACTTCTAAATTATTTTTCGAAAAAGACGTATTATTAGGAAAGTGACTGTTTCAAAAAAAGTTTTTGCTTTAATTCATTGGTGATTAATAGTTTTAGACGGCTTCATAGGGTTAATTTAGGGCTTGGAGAAATAGTTTGATATTTTCTTTTTCATTTTTTGGCTATTAGTATACGTATAAACAAAACTTATTGAGGGTATCATTTTTTTAATCTACTGACACGTATCTAGTAAGTGACAATCCCAAAGTAATATCAGTAGTTTGAGTCATTAGTTAGATATGCATTAAGTGAATAAGTGGACCAAATGTTTCTTGAAAACTTCAAAGAAATTACAGATGCATACATTTTGAAAGAAATACATGAAAAAGTGTAAATTCTAGTTTGTTCACATTATAAATACACTAAATCTAAGTAACTAAATTTAGGGTACGTGTGTAAATAAAAAATTAAGATATCATTTTATTCGTTCATCTTGTTATTCTTGTCAGTGATTGCGAAAATTATTAAATTTGTCTTTTTTTTTTCTTATAAATTGGAGACAATATTTTAGAAATTTTAAACAAAGATCCTTTTTATTTTATTTTACATTATGAAACAAAATCTCCAAATTGGGTTTAAAGTTCTGTTTATTTCAAAACCTTTTTTTACTTGATTTCATTTCGTAATTGACGAAAAGTTTTGAAAAAATTCATAATTTGTAATTTTGTAATTGACAAAAAAGTAAATAAATAAAAAATAAAAAAGACATATTTGAAAGAAATTACATTAGTACCTAAAAGGATTCTATAAAACATTATATTTTGTTTTTAATCATTCATTTAACGCTCAAAAATGATTAAAATACACAATTCAGTAATACGTAAGAAAATCTATTTTTCCACTAAAGTTGCGCAAGAAGCGTCCCTTGTGTGTTTTTTACATGATAAAATGTTTACTTTTTCTTTGAATAAATAAGATAAACAAATACACCCACTATAAAAGAAACAACTCGTGGAATATTAGTGTTACGAACAATAGTTTCTAAAATGTAATTTTACTTTAGTTCGATTCTCAGAATATTCTAAAATAAATATTAAATGCAACAAATTACACAACACTTATTTCGATTAACCGCATTACTTAGAAGATTACTTCGCTACTTATTTGTCAATAAGTAACAGATGGCAATGAAAAGGCATTGTTTATTAATTACGGCTATTTTTTAAACAATGCACTAAATATTGCTTGCTTTAAGTGGCAATAATTGTCAGTAAAATGATGTACCAAATTAAGTAACCAAGTAATCGTTTTAAGTTGACAAAAAATTAATAAATAAAAATCTTAGTAGTTGCTTTACTTTTTACTGCAACTGCGACCTAAAAGGTCATTTATAAAAACTGATATAATAAAAATTATATAATAAAAAGAAATTTGAATTATATAAAGATAATTAAAGGGTAGATAAAAAAAACACAATACAAAATAATACGCTTTCTTTTGAGAGGAGTATTTAAATACATTTATTAAAAGAAGAAAGTTGTTAACACATATTTTTAAATAAAAAAAAAACTGCTATAATGAAGCCATGCGGTTAATGTCGCGGACGAGAGAGAAGAAACTGATTGCAGGCATTGATTGCAACAATAAGCTTTTTTTTTTTTTGCTACAAGACCCTTATCGCTTTCTTTTTTTCTCTTTCTCTCTCTAAACTTATCTCTATATAATTTAGAATTCGTTATCTTGCCTAATTCTTTGCCGCACAAAAGAACATTTTCTGCAACTTTATTTCTTCAAATGTTGTATTCTGTATTGTTATTATTATTCATGTCATTTAATAAATGTAAATTTCTTTCAAATCTCACACCAAAGTAAGAGTCTTGTATTTTTTCGTTTGCGCCATTGATAATACTCGGGATAAGAGTCTTAACGTTCTCGTTTCTCCTTATTTTCCAAAAATTCCTTTTATTTTGCACAAATTTATTAATTCATAATCGCAAAGAAAATAAATGTCTGTTTGCTTAATCAAGACTCTGTTATGTGAAATTTGGAAGGAAATATTAACCACCCTGGCCAGATAACAGTTCTTTAGAAATATATGTGTGATAAAAACTAAATAGAATTTTTTAAAGTAACACTGAACTTTTGAAATAATAATTAAAATATTTTGAGTTACAAATAAACTTAACTTTAGAAATAAAATCATAAACATTTGTGTTAAAAGTAAAATTTTTTAAAAAATTACCTTAATTCAAAAGGTACCTTCAATTTAAAAAAAATTTTTTAACTAAGATAAAGAATAAATTTCGAGAGGGGATTCTTTAAATATTTCTAGATTGTAGAATAGATGCACATTGTTTATGAATAAGGTTGGGATGACCTTTCGTTGAAGGCTAAAGAAAATGTACTTAAAGACCATTACTTGGACAATATTTAAGTGGTTAGAGACAGTAGAATCTATTACGTGATATTTCTAACACCCTTATTGATACTACTAATAAATTTATTGGTAATGTAGTATCTAATAATAAATATTGAAATGAAATTAAAACATTGTGATATCTTTGAAAAGCTTGTCAAAAATCTTATGAAAATACTGAAATTACAAATTACACCATTGAAATGTTACCGATAACAATTAAGGGAAGAATACTTGTTCGTGAGCTATGTCATCAGAAATTGAATTGGAACATTCTCATCTCTACTGAAGATCAGAATGCTTTGTCTACTTTACCCACTTTGGAATTGTTTGCTGTATTTTTGGCAATCATATGCTTCGATAATATATTGAAAACATTTTCAAATATCTCAATCAAGAATGCCTTTGTAGCAGTTGTTGCTCAAGTTGGTTACTTTCTGCAAGTATTACGACAAAGAATCAACTTTTTAAACGTAGATTAAAAGATATTGACGAATAAGTAAAGAAGCACTCATTAAATAGCAAATAACTGAAATTATTTCATTTAATAACAATGAAACAAATGTGACTATGGAAAACGTTAATTCTTCTCTATCGAATAAATTTAACTCTGGAAGACGTAAAAGTAAGGCTGTATTGAAAATCAAGAAACAATATTCCGAAAACTCTTATATTTGATAATAAAGCTGGAAATTAACATCTCTTTTATTTGTAAAAAAATATATTGTTTTCATGAATACGTTGTTTAAAAGATAAAAAATGAAAATTTACGCATTGGACTAAGTGTGTTTATTGCACTTTCTTTTGAGGGGAGAGTAAAATAATTTATATAATAAAAAAGAAATGTAAATTATATAAAAATAATTAAAGGATAAATAAAAAAAATAATAGAATAAACTAGGTTTGTTTATTACAATTTCTTTGAGGTGTGTGTTTTCGAAAATTCTTAAAAGAAGAAAGTTATTAAGACGTAATCTTTGAATACAAAACCGCTAAAATGAAGCCAGGCGGTTAGTAAAAACGGCTTGAATAAATTTTGATGTGTAAGTATTTGTAAATAAAGAGGCCCAAACCTGATGGTCTAAATACTCGCCAAAATAAAATTTGCGAATAGGCGTGGTTTAAGGCGATATAATTTGCGTTTTTTAACTAATGAGGAAAATAGGTTACGCCCATATAGCTTGCAAATTCGGATTAAGTTTGGAGCCCATTTGTGGCTATTTAAGATTTCTGGTTTGTTTGTAGGCAGAATGAATTTGGCTTTTACATACGAATAACCGTGGGCTGTTTCTGGGAACTAAACAAAGAAAAATTAAAAATCGACGATGATGATGGTGACGAAAAAGAAGTAATAGAAGAAAAAGAAAAGAAAGTAGCAGAAAGAAAAAGAAATTAAAGCAGGAGAAGATTCTACAAATTTAGAGAGACATACAATTATCTTTCTATAGTTGTTTGTGAAAGTTAAATCACAGAATTAGAGGTATGAACTTTTCATGAACTGATTTTGAACTTTTTATGAAAATACGAGATTTATCTAATTTTTAAATCTTAGTTTCTAAATTTTGTACTGTTTATTATTATTATTATTATTATATTTCCTTGGATTTCTGTTGTATAGACATTTCCTTTCGGGTCCCAAACCAGAGGCCTAAGCTTCATGACATTTTCCACTTTCATTTTTTTGTAAAAACCAAAAAAAAAAAAAAAAAACCAAAAAAAAAAACCACACACATTTTACATAGATAAAGCTCTTCGTAATGTGTGGGCTGTACTTGTGAGTACAATTTTTCGTAATTCTTTAAGGCAGGAGTTACCAGGATCCCTTCAATGAGTCTATCGGAACATTTTTTCAATCAATCCGAGTGCTCCAACTACAATTGGAATTATTGATGGCCTCATGTATCACATTTTTGAGATTTTCACTTTAAGATCCTTGTATTTTGATAGTTTTTTGAAAATCTTCAAAGATACATTTCAATCTGCAGGGACTGTCATGTCAATAAGTTTTCATGTTTTTGTGTCTTTGATCAAAATATCTGGTCGATTAGTTTTGATTACTCTGTCTGCGTGCATTGTAAAGTCCCATAAAATTGTTACAGGTCCTGTCTCTGTATCTGGGTCTGGGTGATGTTCATACCAGTTTCTTGCAGTTTTCTTCCCGTAAAAGTTGCATATATTCCAGTGTAGATATTGACCTACTCTATCATGTCGAGTTTTATATTCAGTGGGTGCTAACATCGTGCAACCTGATACAAGATAGTCAATTGTTTCTGAATATTTATCACAGAATCTACATGTAATTCTCCCTTTCTTGAATATTACTTTTGCATATTTAACTAATCCGAAATGCATACCGATGTCAACACTAAAATATTTTACAGTATTGAGGATATTTTTCAACTCATTGTCGCCTTTGGCAAAGAGTTTGATATCATCCATATAGAATAGATGATTAAACACTTTCTCTTTTACTTTGAAACCATACCTATTATTGTTTAGTTCATGGGAAAAGGGGATTAAAGACAGATTAGACGCACAGCCTCTAACAACTTTGGCTCTCGCAATTACTGGCAGCTCTGTAATAGGGCATTAAATAAGAGTAAGGTCTCTATTCCTCCTCTGTTCAATCAATATGAAGTGTTATCCTCCTCTGCTGATAAAGCTGAATGCCTTGTCAGTAAACTCTACTCTTGACTATCCCCGTTTAACTTCCCTCCTACAACTGAGTTTCTGTTGAGCGATATACATATAACCCCTTCCACGGTTTCTGCTACCATCTCTAACTTAGATCCCCACAAAACATGTGAACCCGATGGTATCCCTGTAACAGTCATTAAAATGTGTGCTCTCGAACTGGCTCTTGTTCTCTCTAAACTGTATAATAAATTCCTCGATGCCTCCTCTTTTCCCGTCTCCTGGAAGTCATCATCTGTTGTTCCAGTTTTTAAGAACTCTGGTGAGCCGTCCGGTCCTTCCAACTATCGGATTATTAACCTTCTACCTCTTTTTGGGAAACTCCTAGCGGCCTTAATCAATGCTGAATTGGTTCATCATCTCTCATCACAGGGCCTTTTCTCAGACAAGCAATATGGCTTTCGTTTCTTCAGGTCAACTGCTGATGTACTAACCATATTTACGGAAAGAGTTTATCATGCTCTAGATAAAAACGGTGAAGCCCGGGCTGTTGCATTGGAAATTTCTAAAGCCTTTGACAGGGTCTGGTATTCAGGTGTTCTCCACAAGCTGAAAAGCTGGGCACTTTTTTGAACTGATCTAGTCTTTCCTATCAAATCGTGAAATAAGAGTTATCCTGAAAGACCACTCGTCTCCATCCTTGGTCCTACTCTATTTTTAATTTTCATTAATGACTTTCCTGATGATATCATCTCTCAACTTGGTATCTACGCTGACGACACAACAATTTACTCTTACCTCGATAGTAAGGCTTATGAGTTTGACAAGGTCAAATTCCGGCTCCATGCTTTCGAGCTAACTTTAATCTGCAATAATTTAAATGTAACGTCAATCGCTATCTACTGCCCACCTGATTACTCTCTTCTCTTTCTGCTCATTATTAATGTTTCTGTTGCTAATTCTTCCACACCCTGTAACCCCTTGTGCTTTAGTTGCATTACTGCCTTGCATGGGGTGATTACGATTAAAAAAAATAACAAAACAGAAGGGGTGACAAGGAGTTTCCTTGAAAGATTCCTAGTCGGATTTTCAAACAATTAGAAGTGGCAGTACCATTGGTGTGATTTAGGCAGATAGTGGTTTTCCACAATTCCATACTATATTAAAGGAAATTTATTATCACCGAGGAGACTTTGAACATTTCCAAAGCCTTAAAGATTTAAGAATATGGCACACAATCAAAAGCTTTACGGTAATGTATTCAAGCTGTGCTGAGATTTCTACCTTTTTTCTAGCAAATTTCTAAGACCATTTTATTTAGATACCACCACGAAATCAGCATACCGTGATGGAAGAATGCTCCAAACGTAATGAAAACATAGTTTTATCGTCAAAATCGTGTTATTATTAAGAGGAAGGATCAAAGTATGTTTTTAAATATTTAATTAAATTTTTTAATCCTTTTTAGAGCATTCTAAATTCTGATTAAAAAATTGTTTTTCTTGCATCAACGGTTGTACTATCTATTAGCATAGCAAATTTTAGTCTCTTTTTTGCGGCGATAGACTCATTAATTTGGAAATTCTTGTAAAAATCATAGTCGTATTTTAATGAAAATTTCAGGACATATTCACAAATGAATGAAATTATTTGTTGAAATGTTTCTTATTAGAAAATCTTGGTAATGTTTTTTTTTTTTTTTTTTTTTTTTTTTTACATGTGTTTGACTCCTTACTTAATTTTATGAAAACTTGAGAAATTCAACGTGATAATCTTTATTGACTATATTAGCTAAAAGCAGAATTTTTTGAAGAATTTAAATCACTGTTTTTTTTTCAACATCGGGCCCCGTTTTACAGAAAATCTGTTCTGAATCGAAAAATAAAAAGCGCAATAAAACTAAGACATTATTTAATTTGAGAAGCTTTAATTGCTTTTATGAATAATATATATTAAAGACAATATTGTCTGAAGAAAAAAATTTCGATAAAAAATGAATTTTCACAAGATTTGTTTTCATTTTTTACAATTTTAAATTAAATAATTTACAAAGCTTTTAAATCTTCTAAAATTCAGTTTCAATGTGATAACTCTTAGGAAATATTGTTATCAAGTAAAACTATATTACTAATTATATATTGTAAAGCTTATTGCAATCTGACGACCCAAAATATTTTTAAAAGAATTTCGATTTGTTTTTGTATGTGTGATATACGTGCAGAATTTCTAGTATGGATGCTCAAACCTATAACATCATTAAAAAGTCATGTGTTTTAATTGTTTTCCTCCTTTACGAGGAAAAACCCTCATATAAACTTTATCGTCTGCTACACCATACTTAACTATGAACACGTTCGGTAGTCATTCGGTTGTCAGTTAATCGACTAAAGCATCAGAAAAACAAGACCCCGTGGTTAAGAAATGCTTGTATACAACATTTTATGCTATAAGTAAGTAATATTTGTTTTCAATCAGATAAATTTAACTTTGAATTTGCTAATTTTCATTAGATAACGTTTCAGAAATATTTATGTTATTTTTACAAGATTTTTAAATCGAGAATTAACTTTTGTTTACAAATAGGTCAAAATGGCCGTTTTCATCGTTTTTAATGAAAAAAAGTTGATTCTGGTCAGTATAATTTCTGTTAAAAATACACCACAGAGTATTTTGCTCATTGAAAATAGTAAATTTTAAATCCTTTAGCTTTCAATTAAAGCTAAAATGAAAGCTTTAAAAAGCTTTTTCATTAAAAAAAAATCATTTTAAACCTTACGTATACCGAATTAGTAGAGGTACCTAATTTTATGTATTAGTAGTTGCAACCATCTGAACCTCTTCGACATTCCTTCTGTTCTAGCTGAAGAATGTTATTTTCATCGCGAAAAGAGTAAGTACAGTTCGTCAGAACAGACGTAATCAGTTTATATGTTGTGAACAGAGATTTTATTGGCCTATAATATTTTACGTTTCGGGTAATACCTTCAGTGATCCACTCTGAAATTTCATTAGAGTTATTAATTAGCATTGATAAAGTTTGCGCAAGAATTTTATGGATTGATGATAGATAATAGAGACACAAGTTGGGTACTTTGTCATTTCCTGAGGATTTCCCTTTTGGTGATTTTGTTAGAGCTTGCCCAAAATTATTCTTGGTTATATTTGTTCATTCTTGCACAGGATTATCCTTCATTCTTTCTTGCTGTCGCTTGATTCCCTGTGCATTGGGATTATATTCCTTTTGGTTGCTCCAAATATTACTTCAAAATTTTTGCACTTCTTCAATAGGTTGTAACTTTTTGACTTCTATAACTGATTTTCCAATTTTCTTGTAAAACTTGAGGTCTGTTTGGAATATCTTGTTTGGAATTGTCAATAGAACCTACAGCGCTTTTCATATCGTCTTGTTCTCGGTACTTTTAAATGCAGTTTCTGTTTAAGTAAAAATCTCATCCATTATCAATGACTTGCATCTGATTTCCTGAATTTCTCGCTTTAATTTTGCCTTCTAAGTAGGCTCTTTTTGTCTGGTGTGTAATCTTTTATTTGTCTTGACATTAAATTTTTCAATAGCTGCTAAAGCTGTTGCATATATGACATTATGTACATCTGTGATGTTTTTCCAATGGTCTGTCCGTTAACAATGTCTTCAGTGCAGCGTTATATGTTTGTTGTTTTGGACTGTCATATAAATTTTTTGAATTCGGTTTGCATTTGTGTGCGAGTTACTTTGCTGATTATTTGAATGATGTGGTTTTTCGCTTCAGTGATTTCAACTCCGATGTTTTCAAAGAATTTTCCTCTAATGACGTTTGATTCATTTTCATTAGTGACAGAATCTGAATCAGTGCAACTGTTTATGTCGCAGCTAGATTCTTCCGTTTTATTTCCTGAGAGATCATTTTTTGTATCTCTTTTATTTTAGTTTGTATCCCATCCTTTGTCATATTATCTATTTCCACTCTTGCCACATTTTTGTTTGGGTTAATTTTGATTATTTTGAGTATTTAGTCTTATATTTAGTTATATCTTATCTATTTCTGTATTTGAGAGTCTTTTATTTCACATATCCCTGAGGGCACTGGCAAGCATATTTGTGTCAAGATAGGGTCTTATTTTAGTTCCGACCATATCTCTTTATATTTGGTATGTCTGATACGTGTTCTTTTGTGGATTTTCGAGTGCAGTGAAAAAGATGCCATGACTTGTTTATACTTTTCACAATTTCATTTCGTTCGCTTTCTTTTTGTTAATTGATTTGGCATTAAGCCACCAGGTCCAATATTGGAGTTGATCTGGTTTTGGTGACCAGGTGTCTCATTGTTGGTGAAAGAGTTTGTTCCAGAGACAGATGTTTCGAACCCAGACTAGATTGTTTAGTTGTATATAGTGTATGGCATCCGTCAGTCTCGAGAGACCATGGATCTGCGCCGAAAAAGTTATGCTTCTACTGTTGGGGCGGCGCAGCATCTCTTATAGTTGTACACACCCTCATGAGGGTGACAGTCTAGCAGTAGTTGCCAGAACGAAGTTGAACATAACATCGAATTGTCTTCGGGACTCCGGCTCCGGACTTATACTCAAGGTTTACTCCTGAAGCCTTTCCTATGATTGGCTATGGCTGCAAAGCAGCAGAGGTTTAAAACCTGTTTTCTTTCTCTTAGATTGATTACCCTCGCGAGTTGACGAATTCCATCTACCCGATATAAATTGTATATATATATATATATATATATATATATATATATATATATATATATATATATATATATATATAATATATATATATACACATATATATTTTACATTGGATGCCAGAGTAAAAATTTCGTTATCAAATGTACCACTTTAAGAATTATTGTTATTATTACTTTAAATGATAATAGAAATCACTAAATAAACAGAAGAATAAAAGTATAAAATTATCATCAGATACATGAGAACATTTTTTTAAATATTTGAAAGATAAATAATAGAAGATATTGATTATTCTGAACCAATAATAAAATAGTAAACAAAATAAAATAACCTTACGACTCGAGACGCTTTCCCGACAAATTTGAAAATACGTTCTCGTCCATAAAAATGTTACATTAAAATCAATAAGAAAAGGATAGATTAATGAGATTATAGGCAAATGTTATTAAAAATGTTTGAATGATAAATGATAGAAAAAGAAATCGATGATATTGAACGAATAGTTAGAGATAAACAACAAAACAAAACAAACTTTACAACTCGTTGAAATGCTTTTCTTACAATATCGAAAATTACGTCCTCTTTCATGAAAAAAGAGAAATTTTACGCTTAAATATAAATAGAGTAGAATTATTTGTGCCAATGTATAAGTAATTTAACAATTACAATGTATTTAAATGTTATTAGTGAGACATTCTTCTTAATAAATAAAACTTGCTAAATAACCCTTATTAAAAAATAAAACAATACAATTATACATGTATACCACGACTTATCTTAAAAAATAAATATGTATTTTAAAATCTAATAATTAAAGATTATAAATGCATAATAATATAATAAAAGTTATAATAAAATAATCAACGAAGAATATAAGAATAAATGGATAACTAAAATAATCAAGACTTCCCTTTTAAAATACGACATCGCTTTCTTTGAACAATGAAAAAAACAAAAAAACAAAAAAAGAAACAAGTCCGTTCACTTCGACATCAGCGTTATTATTATTATTATTATTATTGATATTAATTAATATATGTAAATTTCTTTCAAATTTCACACCAGAATAAGAGTTTTGTGTTTTCGTTTGCGACATTCATAATACATAGCATTCTCTCTTTCGCTCCACTCCCGAAAAATCTTTTTTTTTCAGTGCAGAAAATGGTTTATTTTCATAAAATAAGCATCTTAATTATAAAAGCCATTAACAAAGCAATCGCTTTTTATAAAGTTCACAAAAGACTATATGAGGAATGATTTATTTATCAAAACGTGATTTTTAAACCAGAATGTTTACATTTCTGACTACAATGAAACAAGAACCGCCTCGCCGCTACGGCCGATATAAAAGACATGTGAAATTAAAAATAGTGTCAAAAAAGACAACCCACGATAAACATATTTTGACGACTCAATTTTGCATAACACTAGCGCAAAACTAACTTTATTGTTCCTAATACACACACGCACACACACGTGCGCGTGTGTGCGTGTGTGTGAATTAGATCAGCCATAGTTAATGTTAACACTACTGATGAAGTTCATCAACTTATAGACTCAAAAACATTAAAATACTTTTCAGTAATCCGTTTGGAAGTTCTTAGTGAATATTAGCTTAAGTTATATATAGTATCATAATATCGATAGACTTTCTTTTATAAGTAGGACGAGGGTGATCATGGCTCTTCAGGATGTGGGTGATCATGGCTCTCCACAACTTCCCATCTTGTTGCTCTAAACAAGATCCTTTACTATTCCTCTTTGTCTCTGTTCTACCATCTATTCACACAAACTCATTAATTAGATAACTTACTGCTTCCCCTGCTTCTATTACTTTCAATATTCTTTTCCCATTATGCGTGTCAAAAATTTAAATTGTCTCTTTCTGATTGTAAGTTTCCTTGTTGTTCCCATTCTTCTAACGACCTCTTAGTTGCTCACATGTTCTGTCTCTGGTATTCTTAGAATTCATCGGTAGGGCTGGTTTGAGGTCACGTTCATTGAGTTGTGATTATTATTATTGGTTACAAATAGCAATCATATTTTATTGCCTGACCAAACTAGATACAAAATGTGGCGTGAAGGGATATGTGCATGTAGAGATACCCTTATAGTACGTATGTGTGAAATTCTTATGAAAGATGTTCAGATATTTACATTTGAGAAAAGTTCTTTATCTGTTGGTTTGATAGAATTGTTATATACGCTTGTGTGTAGTCAAGTAGTAGGGCATTTGTATGATGTGTATTATTCAGGTCCGTCGCCAGAGTATTTTGAGTTTTTCACAGAGTAGTAGTAGGAGGAGACAAATTAATTTCGAGGGACGGGGGTGGCCTTCCATGCCCCCACCTGGCGACATGCTTAGTATTATTCTGTTTTGTTCAATGTGACACAAAATCCTTTTGAAATCTAAGAATGCAGAGCTAGAACAAACCATTTTTGAAGACTCAAAAAGTCTTATGCTGTACGAAGTTTGAACATTTAATTGGATTTTGCAATTTTTAATAGCCTCGTTCAAAACTGGGTTTGATAAACGGAAGGTGACTGTTCGATTAAGTCAAACTAATTTAATCATTTATCTGATTTTATTTCTAAATTCTGATCAACAAAATTGTATTTATGTCAAAGTTTGTTCATTCCTTCTTAGTTAGCTTATAATTAATATGTTCATAATACATAATGTAATAATTTTATGCAATAAACATTCGACATGTTTGATACGTCTCATAGGAGACGAAGGCACATAGTTTTTCTTTTATTTTGTCATTTTATGAAGCTGTCACTTTCGTTACATGTGTTGGGTTCAGCGTACCCGGATTAAAGGAGAATTTAGTACGGGATACCCTGCCCACAAAATACAACGCAAATTTCAAGAAGAAACAACACGATAAGCATCCTGGTGAATTCATAGAGTCCAAAAGGAGTGGTAATTGCAGTTTTCCTTATGTCTTCTTCTGCTACTGGAATTTGGTAGTACGCCTTAACCAAATCCAATTTTGTAAAAACTGTGGTTCCTTGCAAACCGATGGCGAAAACTATGCAAGTGCGGTATAGGATATCTATCAGGAACAGTTTTTGCATTGAGATTCCTAAAATCCCCACAAGGTCGCCATGCGCCAGCTTCTGGTTTCGGAACCATATGTAGCGGAGAGGAGTATGGGCTATTTGAAGGATGTATGATGCCTAACTGCAACATGTGTTGAAATTCGTTTTTTGCTATTTTATATTTGTCCGGATGTAATCTGCGCGGTGATGCGTGTGTCCAGCTGTGGTGATATAATGTTTAGCAGTGTGACGGATTTCATCTGTATGTGTTAAAGGCGTGGTTAGTGTAGGAAATTTTTTTTATCAATTCATGTAGGCCATTAGCCGTTGGTATTGCTGAACTAATTCCCGTTGACTTGTAGATTGAGGTGATTCACTTTGTTCTTAGGTTTGTGTTACTGTCAATGAGAGAGTGTGCAGCCATATTCACTGATAAATCGAAATGGGATAGGAAATCCGCTCCTAGGATAGGTGTTTTCACATTTGCTTGTGTGAAAATCCATGGAAAAGACCTTAGACCCAAATCGAGCGTTAGTAATATCTCACCGTCTGTTTCTATCTTTGATCCATTTGCTGCCTGTAATGTGTATGTGGAGAATGTAGGTTTTTGTTTTGTATTTGGTGGGATAACACTGATCTGAGCGCCGGTGTCGACTAAAAATAAATATCCGTTACTTCTGTCCTGGATGTAAAATAGATGACTCTCTTGTTTTAATCCAGCAGCTAATGTCGTCTTTACTTGCTGCTGGCATAGTCGTTTCCCTGGTGTTGTGTAGAAATGTGAGAAGTTTTCGAATTGAAATTGCATGGTTCAGTGCACTTCCTTGCATTTCTTCGAAATTTATAATGATACCAACAGGTATCGTGTGTAATTTGATCTCTGGAGAAAGAGTTCGATCTACTTCGACGTCCGTGTGGTGAGTAGGATCTATTTCTGAATGTTGGACGAGAACACTGAGATTTCTGTGCTTGTATCAGACTCTGTACTTGTACGCTGAGATTCGCCATTTGCTTATACAGCTGCGACAATTCAGATGACTTCTCTGGTAATGTTGCTGTATCTGTTGGTGCATGTGATGTGGCGTATACATTTTTGTCTTGGTCGTTGTCATGTATTTTGTCTGCTATTTCTGCTATTTTCTCCATCGGGGAGTGATGCGAGTATCTGTGTTGTATGTGTTTGTAGTTTATCCGCCACAGTTTCTTTAACATCACTTCGGACATGGTGTTGTCTCCTAATAAGGATCGCGTTTTTCTTAAAAGCTGTGAAGGTTTCATATATCCCTGGTTCACATTATTGAATAAGTCGTGTAACCTTCTTTCCTCCGATTTACCGACACGTCTAATAATTGCAGCGTTCAACGTGTCATAAGGTTTTTCTTCCGGCATGTCATTAAGTAGATCCACTACCTCGAATGCTACATCTGCGGGAAGATTTTCGACAACGTAGGCATATTTTGAACTTTGCGATGTAATTTTCTTTGCATTGAAAATTGCATTTAACTGTGCAAACCAAATTTGTAGGTTAGTTGGGTTGTAAGTTGGTAAGTTAATTGTTATAGCGGCTTCGATAGGTTCCGTAGTGTGTGTATCCATTTTCAATGTGTCTTGATGATTATGGTTATATGTTAAAAAAATGTGTTGCTTATTTTGTTAAAGCTTTTCTTTCAGTTGGAAATTTGCGAGTTCATTTCACGCCGATTGGTCACCACTTGTAGGGTTCAGCGTACCAGGATTAAAGGAGAATTTAATACGGGATACCCTGCCCACAAAATACAACGCAAATTTCAAGAAGAAACAACACGATGGATGAGGAATAAAAGATAAAAAGAAAATATACTTATGAATTGTTTTGGAGTCAGTTGTAAAGTTGTTGTTGTTGTTGTTGTTCTTTTCTAATCCACTTTCGGCTCTTAGTGTTGGGTTGAGTCAGTGATGAAATTTACTGTCAATCTTCTGTGATCTTTGGGCCCTTTTCTGACTGACTGGCGACTGACTTGAAAACTCTGTATTTATTGTTGACTTTTTTTCACACTGGCTCATCTTTTTTTGGGGGGGGGTTTAGCAAATCGCCTCCTTTCATTGGTCAGAAAATTAATTTCACACCTTATTGTGAAATCTGTTTTTGGTCGTTTTGATCCGATTTTGCGGGTGTGCAAATCTACTTTGTGTTTTTTTTAGTCATTTGTTGGAATATAGGATTTGTATCCTATACATGCTTACTTTGCTGAATTGCTTGTGCCAGAAGTGCTCGTTGTTCCTCAGTTTATTTTCCCTATCAACTGACGTACAATACAGGTGCAGTTCATGGTGGTTCATTTAATTTGCCCTGTGACCTCTTGCATTTCACGTTGTTCTAAAGTATCCACTTTTCGCAATTTCTTGCAACGATATTTTCATGATGTGGAAGCGTCTAACGTAACAAAACTAGTCCTGGTTAAGTGCTTTGCTCGGAAGTTCTCTTCCAATTTCACACTCGACTCATCTGGAGTCCCCACACCTGAGTTCGCCAAAGAAAGGAAGTCTTATTGAGTGAAATTCGCATAACCTCGTCACTACTTTCAGATATTTCCAAACTAGACTCCCACAAGGCAAGTGGATGTGTCGGGATCTCAGCCGTTGTCCTAAACAAATGTACTCTCGAGTTGGGTCCAGTGCTCTCCAAACTCTACAGTTGCCCCACTGCTTCTTGCTTCCCAGCTTGTTGGAAGTTCTTCTCTGCTGTTCCAGTTTTTATGAATTTGTGAGAACCCTCTGATCCCTCAAATTATCGACCTATTAGCATCTTACGTTTTAATCAATGCTGAAGTGGTTAAGCATCTTACTTCTCACGACCCCCTCTCGAACAAACAATATGGCTTCCGTTTCGCCAGGTATACCGTTGATGTTTTTAAGGCCATCAATGAATTTGTATATCAAGCTCTGAATAAGAACTGCGAAGTTCGAGCTGTGGGCCAGATATCTGGAAGGCGTTCGACAGGGTTTGGCATACTGGCTTTCTACACAAACTCCCGAGCTACGGTGTCACAAGACGAATGTTTGATTTAATCCAATCGTTCCTATCAAATCGTGAAATGAAGGGCTCGCTTGCAGATCCTTTCTCACGAACGCGGGTGTTCTCCAAGGCTCTATCCTGAGTTTTACGCTGTTTCTAATCTTCATCAATGATCTCCCCAATGTCATCAGTTCCCAACTAGGTATTTATGCAGATGACACTACCATTTATTCCTGTCTCAATAGCAAATCCATCAGATCTGATAAACTAAACCTGGCAGCTGCTCTTGAAAAGGACCTCCAATTAGTGGTTAAATTGGGCAGGTAATGGCTTGTAAATTTGAACTCCCTCAAAACAAAACTGCTTTCATTTAACCATCATTTGAGAACCTTTTCTGCTTGCCATCAATATGGCTGACGCTAGACTCCTGGAGTGCAACACACTGTGCCTTCTTGGCTTCACGTTTTCCACTGACTTGAAGTGGAGCGACTACATCAAATTAATAGCTGCATCTACCGGGTCACTGAGTCATGGCAGAAAAATATTCTCGTCAGATTCCATCTTGCACATTTACAAATCTATTATTCCTCCGTGCATTGAATACTGTTGCCATATCTGGTCTGGAGGTCCTGCTGTACATCTTGAGATTCTCGACAAAATCCAAAGAAGGACCTGTAATGTAATCGATCCAAACTTGTCATCTCGACTTCAGTCACTTTCTCACCGAAGTGACGTGATTTCCATTTGTCTTTTCTATAAATATTTACATGGCAACTGCTCTGACGAGATTTTTTCCTTATTGTCCCGAATACATGAATTTAAGCGTGATACTAGATTGGCATCTAGGTCCCACCATTTTATTGTTGAAATAGCAAAATGCAACCGCCTTTTCTACTCCAACAGTTTCTTTTCTCGCACTTCCCACCCGTGGGACTACCTTCCATCCACTTGCTTCCCTGATAATTACAATCTTCAAAAATGTAAATGCAACGTCAATCACCATCTTCTGTCTTCTTGAATCACCCTTTCATCTTTTGTCCTTTCTTCAATCCTCCCTATTCTCAGTCTTCTCTTTCACTTTCACTCCCTGCAACACTCTCCGTACTAGTGGCATTTCCTCCTTTCTTGGGTTGAAATGATTAAAAAAAAGAAAGTGCAAATGATTTTCAACGCTTGATTTAGATATTTCGAAAATGTTGACACAAGTTACATTATTTTTAAGTAGTGTCTTGATTTCAACGTTATAAACCTTAACAGGTTTACCCAATCGTCGAATATCTTGAAACGTTGAAAATTACTTTTGATTATTCCCAGTATCTTATCAATTTCATATACAGTTCTTTAGTTTTCGCGTTTGACTTTCATTTTTTTCCCTTTTTTTAATAATAAAAATTGCAAAAAATAAAATAAAATAAAATAAAATAACACAACCACCCAGAAATAGTAATTAAAAAAGTTGATAAAGCAAACATCTTTGTTGTTTTAAACAAAAATTGAACAGTTCTTTGATGATCACACTAAATTTAGAAAACTTACCAATAATCCTATTATTCAGCTAAAAGCGAAAATTAATAAAAATAATCACAGCTAACAATGCGGAACAAGAGAATCTAAAACTTACCAAAATAATCGGAGACTAAACCAGGATACATTTATGGTTCTATCAAAACGCACAAGCCTTACTTTCCACTCCGCTCTATTATATCCCAAATTACCACTCCTGTCTACCAACTAACTGAAACACTTAACCAAGTACTTACACGATACATACTTAACAAATACAGCATTAAGTCAACCTTTGAATTTATACAAATATTAAAAACCAAAAAACTTAATAATGAAACCATAGCATCACTTGATGTTCAAAATCTGTTCACTAACGTTCCAGTTAGAGAAACCATTAACATTATTATTAAAAATATATATAATAATTCATCTCTACCCCCAATAAAATATTAAGAAAATTACTTTTAACCGATACCACTGAAGTCCCATTTTATGATCACAGAAATAATGTATATGTGCAACGTGATGGCGTTTCAATGGATTCAGTTTTGGGTTCAACCTTCAGTAACTTCTAAATGGCCAACCTAGAAAATAATATATTTAGTACCATGAAGAAACCCTCCAACTACCTAAGATATGTAGATGATATATTTATTTTAGTTAAAAACATAGAAGTAATAATGAAACTAAAAAAAAACTTTATAAAACTCCATCTTCAAGTTCACATACAAACTTAACAAAGATAATAAAATCCCTTTCCTTGACATTTTAATAGACACAAATAACAACACATTTACTACCTCTCCGTACAAAAAAACAACCAGCAAAATCTCTTGCACTCTCAACTATAAGAGTGAATGTCCAGATTACTGCAAAATAGCACTTATACAGAATTTAATTAATCGAGCACAAATTAATTCCTCCACAAAAAAGATTTTCTACAATGAACTAAAAAAATATTAAGCAGAGTCTCATTAATAATGACTTCCCAAACCACATTGTAGATGAACAAATAAGATGATATATAAAAAACCTCAACACCCGTCAAATAGAATATAGTAATTCCCAAAAGGACACTAAACATATCAAACTACTATATTGTAACCAGATGCATGGTAACTATAAACAGGATGAAAAAAATCATAAAGAATCTCATTCATACTAACATATCTTGGATTTTAATATCATGGATTCTAATAAAAAAATAAAATTAATCATATATTATAAAAAATACAATACAACCAATTTAATTATTCGCAATAACTCTTCCCCACTAACTGATGTATTACCTAAAACCAACATTATATGCCAATTCAAATGTCCCTTGGAAGAATGTATCTCCGACAAAAAAACAAAAAAGAAAACATATATATATGTTATGTATACGACAAATACACTAACAAGAAGTCTTATACTACACATGTCTGACCATTCGTCCATTGCGAGACATCTACAACAACATTCCTGTCCACATTCGCAATATAAAAAATTACTAATCGACAACACAACTATCCTACATCAAGAAAACAACAAATTTAGACTACAGACACTAGAAGCAATTTATATTAAAAAATTAAAGCCGTCACTGAACAGAATCAACTATGAATACTGCAGTACTGTTCTGAAATGCCTGTAAAGGGATAGTTTTTCACGCTTTAATGCGTGCATAACCATGACATTATAACATGAAAAAAAAATTCCATAATGGATAATTTTTTCACATTTTAATGAACGCTCAGCACATTGGCAACCCTTTTGCATTTAAAAGCATAATGAAAAAATTACGGTAATGGATAACAACGCATAAGTTTGTATAAATAATTGTACTAATGAACAACATATAGTTTTGCACTACTTGCACCCCTGAAGATGATCTTGGAAGAAGATCGAAAGTACTTGGGGAATGAAAATAAAAGAAATTTAAACAGATATTGTACATTTCTCTCATCCTTTAACATCAGTACACGGAAGGTTCTTCGTGAGTATGTACGGATTTTGTTAAAATTAGCAGACATACATATATATATATATATATATATATATATATATATATATATATATATATATATATATATATATATATATATAAGAGTAGGCAGGTTTGCCTATCGTCTAGATCAAAGTCCTCGGCCTTTTGAACAGTAGTAGAGGTTTACCCCATGTTTCGTTGTTTCGTGTTCAGGATCGGGTTTCTTTTTCTTTTTAAAGTCTACTTCAACTCTATGCTTCCAAAGTTTCCTCTTGAACTCTGAAATTTTATTCACTAATTAAATCTTGAACTCTTTAAGCTAGCTCATTTTCCACTCCGCTTCTCGTTCTTTCTTACGCTAATACAACACCACACAGTAAGCCTCTACCTTAAGTGGATCTTGGGCTTTGTATTGGATGAACATTAGTAAAAAAGAAAGCCACCTTCGTAACGTAGCTTCTCTGGGTTTTTTTTTGTTTTTTTAATAAATACTTTCATGTCAATTGTTTTGATGAACTTTTCTCTATGGTACCTAGACTTGATGAATTTAAGCGCGGTACTATATTGGCGGCAAGATCTCATCATTTTAAAGTTGAAATGGCTAGATGTAACCGCAAGTCCGATAATAAAGTTTATTCTCTCGCACTTCCCTTCCGGTTTCTTACTTTCCAATCAACTTTGATCTTCAAAGATTTAATTGCAATGTCAATCGTTATCTTCTGTCTTCTTAATTCCTGTTCTTTTATTGTTCTCTCTCCTTAATAAAGTTTCTTTTCATCTCATAATCTCTCGCACTCATTAACCAATTGCTTTATTGCCTTGTTTGGGGCTAAATGATTAAAAAAATCTACATTTCCTCTAATGGTTCATAACATTTGCCTGCATTATTTTATCACGATGCATGCAAGTCTGTATTGTCACTTGTACTAGGACCATGCGAATACGACAAATTACAGTCCTGAATAACAATACCATTTCAAGTTCAATTTGAGACTAATCAAAATCCAGCAAGTTCATAATGAAATTGCCTAGTTCAGAATAGGATGTAGCAAATTCAAAATGAAATAAGCAAGTTTGAATTGGGACGAAGCAGATTCATTATAGACTAGGCGAGTTCAAATTGGAACAATCTTTTTCCATAAATAGTGATTGGAAATTGACTTATTTTCCAAGATGTTCCGCTAACTCTCTCCACTGTCCATCTGAATTAAATGCTGCCAATATTTGACTTCTTTTCATTTCAGACTTGTTCTACGTTAGATGTTTTCTACGCGATGACATTGTAATAATAGTAGGCCGTGTATCACGGATGTTTAACTATTAAAAAAGTCAATTTCCAATCACTATCAACTGGACGGTAAATCAGATAATCAAAAATCAGAGCGCAGCGTTGCGTAGATTTTACTATCAATTCCTTACAAGAGGCTATTCTTGAACGGATAAATTTGTGTCAAAGTTAGAGTTTCTGGCACTTTCATTGGTCAGACAATCTGGGAAAAGAGAAGAAGAAAGAAAGAGAAGGCTAGACTGTATATAGTGTTAAAAAAGAGAGAATAAGAGAGAATTATTCAAAATGAAATGATTTGGAGGACAACAGGGCAAATCTCGAAAGTTCTAAGAAAAAGCAGCAAGGAAATATTGAATGCATATATCAAGACAGAGTTTGAAAAAAGATAAGTATAGTGAGAGATTTTAAGCGATGAAAGTTGAAAGACATACACCTTTCATGAATTTTCTTGATTTATTGATTGCTCCTAGAAGATAAAACATTTCAATAGTAAAGTTTAGTTGAACATTATTATTTTATCATGAAAATATTTAACTTTAAAGTCTTTTTTAGCAAAATAATTGCTTAGTCCCAAATTGAATTTGCTAATACATTTTGAACTAGCTAAGTCAAAAATCAAATTTGCTTATTCCATTTTGAATTTCACTATTTCATTCTGAATCTGCTTAGTCCCATTTTGAATTTGACTATTCCATTTTGAACTTGGTTATTTCATAATGAACTTGCTTAGGCCCAAAATGACTTTGATTAGTCCCAAATTGAACTTGAAATGATATAGATATACGACCCCTGAAGTACAATGTCGAATATTTTAAATTTCTTAGCAAGAATTAAATAAATAGATTTTTTGACTAGGTGGTTCATTCCTTTTGCTTACCATTATATGTGTAACTGATGTAAGTACAATTTACATTTCTGAAATATATGCTTATTTATTAATGACCAGACGCAACAATTAAGTGAATTATACTCCAATTTGCATTACAATATATTTCCTATGTTTCAACACATATAAGTCATTTTACGCCAATCAGGTGAATATATATATATATATATATATATATATATATATATATGTGTGTGTGTGTGTGTGTGTGTGTGTGTGTGTGTGTGTGTGTTATACATACATACATATATATATATATATATATATATATATATATATATATAGAGAGAGAGAGAGAGAGAGATACTTTTATTTTTCCAATAGTTGGAGGGTTCAGTTTGGTAGCTACGACTTTGGAATATCCTGCATCTCTTCTGGGCGGTCTCCTTGTTTAATTTGATGAATGCTGCCATAATCCTTGGCTGACATAGAATCAGAAACTGGATGTAGGCAAGTGTAGGATTTGTCATACAATGAACATAAATCATAAGTTTGTATTAGGTTTTCAATGATATGCCCAATTCAGTTGGAGTTTTATGCAATTTGTTATGGCCATTAAAGTTTCCGACAAATAAGAAAGGAATGGGTAATTGGCCAATTAGTCTATTAATTTCGGTTTGTTCTAATTTGTATCTCGGAGGTATATATAGTGAGCATATTGTTAATGTTCGATGAAGAGTGGTTTTAATAGCTACAGCTTGTAAATTTGTGTTCAAGTGTAGTATCTCGTATAGCGTGGTACCTTTTACTAGTATTGAGGTACCCCCAGTTACTCTGTTATCTATGACTGACCTGGAAACTATAGCTTTTACATCATATAAAATTGTCAGATTCTTTTTGCATTGTTTCATTTAAACAAAATATATCTGGATTATAGTCAACTATCAGTCGTTTGATTTGTTCAAAGTTTACTGTAATTCTCCGACAGTTACTTTGCAAAATGGTTGATCTACAGGCCATGTTTATTCTGTTTTGCTTTTGTAGATGGAGGACCATCATTTGTTTCTATCCTAGATTTGCTTGCATAATTATCAATGATTATTTGCTCCATACTATTTGATCTACTTTGTTTTGAGTTTTTACCTGGTTACTGCTTCAGTCTTGTTTTTTTTATTTTTTTATTTTTTAATTTCAGATGGATGTTTAGGTGTATTATATATATATACCGGATGTAACAGCAAAATTGTCTAAATCGTGTAACAGCATAATTATCAAAATGTTCAATATCTAAAAAACACTAAACTAATTCAGTTTCTTTTTTTCCAGGTTTTCATTTTTTCGTTTAGCCATCTTGACACCATTTTTGTAAGAATCACTAAAAAAAAACTTTTGAATTATTCGGCTAAAAAGAAATTGGTTAAAATTGTTTTGTGTCTTCCCGACTGAGCAATGGTGAGAAAAAAAGATCATTCAGGCCTTCAGTAATGGTACCAACATTCATACTCTGGCTTCCATCTTCAAAATCTACTCAAGAACCATCAAGAGAACGATGAATGTTTAAAAAAGAGGGAACAGTAAAGAGGATAATTGGATCACAACAGGAAGAAGCATTATCATTTCAATTTAGTGCGAAAGAGATCAATTAGAAAATATCCAACTTAAATTATACGACGTTTGGCAAGTGAGAGAGGAATTTCAGCAAAGACAGTCTAAAGAGTAATGAAAAAAGACATGAAAATGAAATCGTATGTGAGGCATCTTTTTACACCATGACAGAAAGTTAGAAGGTTAGAGGGGCGAAGATCATCTTGAATAAGTTGAAAAATCCTGGAATAATATATATATATATATATATATATATATATATATATATATATATTTGAAATTTATTTCAATACTTCATGAACTTCTGACCCTTAGCTATGATTAATTAATGATGAACATGTCATTTTCGCTTATGATCTATTTCATCACGATACTTCTGTTAAGCTTGGAGAGTAATTATACATTCTTATTGTTCAAAGTAGAGTCCAATAGTATTATTAAAACCTCAGTAAGATATCTTTAATCATTTCTAAGATACAACGGTTCAGAGCTTAATCTAAAATTGGACAATTTTGCTCTTATACGATTTGGACAATTTTGCTGTTACACCTGGTATGTAATAGTGTTTATATTTTGTCTATTTTTATAATTGTTATTCTTTTGACGTATATAACTTTTTGTTTGCTCAGGTTTGTCTTAATTTCCTCTAGGAAGAATGGGGCAAGGCCGGAGTTTCTGGTTACTCTTTTGGGTGAATTTAAACATTGTTAAGGGTAGGCTTTGATTTTTAATTTATCAAAAGTTGTCAATTTTAACAATTTTATTGCCATAAGCCTTCTTTTACTTGTACTATTATTGTACAGTTTGCTAATTATTTAAGAGATGTATGAGTTATATTGGAGGATATATTTTTTTCATTAAAAATGTTGACAAGTTAGTAATGAGATTTTCTTCTATTGATTCAAATACAATAAATTCATAAAATGTTTCATTAATCTCTGTTTCACTGTCTGAGCTTGATTCTAGATGTAGATGTTAAGTCTTTTAATGTTTTTGGAGATCATTAACCCAGGCCTAGCAACCATGTGACTGGAGTCCATGACTGGGGTCAGACATGTGGAGACCTAAATTACAATTAAATGACAGTTATTGGGAACATTTTTAGCAAGGAACTTGTTAGCAAGATCCAGTAATTAATTAATTAGCAAATGTACATTATATTAGGAAGCAGCTTACAATTATTGACTTATTTCCATAAATACAAATGTAAAAAGAAAGATAAAAAATAACTTCCTCTGCTATAAAATAACAAAATGCACAAAAATTCCTTTACTTCTCATAAATTAGAGACATTTTTAGATTATATTGCAAACATGTGTTAATTTGTTGGTATCAATTGGTTACAGGAAATATAATTGTATAATACAGTCAGAAAGCATTTTCAAAATTTTACAAAATCATGTATCAACAAAGTCTGAAAATATTTTACAAAAAATGTGAATTTCAGAGAAGCAATAATTTTGATAATTTCTACAAAGTTTATTGTGATTTTTCTTACATGTACAATTTATTTTACAGAAGATGAATAAAATACTTATTTAGCTATGATACAATCATAGATATTACCAGTATACATAGTTTTAATAATTAAAATCAATTTACATTAACAAGGACACAAAATGAATTAACAGAATGATTTGGGGAGTTAACCAATTAAATCTATCTAAAAAGGGGTAAATTGAAAATAAATAATATCTAGTAAATATTTCTGTGAATGGATAAGTATGTCATTTTAATACAACTTCATGAACATATTTTTACTACTTGAAAAAATATGAATTTTTAATATTGATTATGTAATCTTTAAGAGAACTGTATAAAGATTTTATCTTATAAATAAAATTTTAAGATAATTTCAAAACTTTTTGTGCTGGTTCTTGAGTTGTTTTAGGTGAATTGAACAAACAATAAGTTTTGAAAAATATATTTGACAATATAATCCCAAGCTTTCTTTTCATATAGAAATGATACATATCAGAAACTAACATAAAGATTTTTATGAAAGAATTTCTGCAAGTTTTCAATTTAACATCACCAAACATTATAAAACAGAAAAAAAATACCCACTGAAATCTGGTATCCCGTGGAATTTTTAAATTTCCACAATCTATTTCTTTCAAAAAAAATGTCCATTTCAAGATCTGGTAAGTTATCAAATGTTTGACATTCCATTTCATCCAGCAAATTTTCACATATTGAGCAGTTATGGCCTGGGTCAAATTTGTCATCTTTGACATCAACATTTAATTCAAGAAGAAATATGAAATTTTTCAATAACATCTTGATATGTTATAAAATATGCACCTCCAGAACTTTGTTTTAATTTTTCAAATTCATTTTCTAAATAGACCGTGGTAAATACACCAAGCATAACAAAATTAAACCCACTATTTAGCAAATATCTACAAACATCAATTAAGCCATTGCTTTATTTTCAATGGTTAAACTAGCATATTTGTTAATGATTTCATTCTTTTTTCTTGATTTCCTCCTATTCTTTTTGACATTTTTCCAAAATTAGAATAAAATTACAGATCTTCATCACCTAAATCTGACATCACCTAAATCTGACATCACCTTTTTCAGTGGATCATTTTTCTTAGTGTCACCATATATTTCTTTAAAACTGACAATTTTCTAAAATTTTAAAATTTTTTCAATGAAATTAGCTGTTTCTGCAATATATCACCATTTGATAATGGGTGTGTTTTAATGGCAGCTACAATTTGATCACAAAAATCTTTTAAACAATGGAAAACAATTTGTTGCTCTACAGGTTTTTGGGTAAACTGTTACATCAGTTAGTTTGACAGCTTAACAAATTGAGTTTTTTCATACTCAAAAAAACCTTTACAATTTCACATTTTGCTGTCATCTTTTTGCTTTCAGAATAAAACAGTAATTCAGAAGTAGGTTCAGTAATCCAATTATTCTGAATATTTTTAAGGAGGTGGACATAATCAAAAAGTAAGTACAAACCATTTTTAGTTATCCAAGGTTTATTGCTAATTTGTTTTTGCTAATTTGTAAGAATTTTCAGCCAAACCAAGTAAATTTCCCCCATAATATTGTAGAGCAACTTTGACATACACTTCATCAAGTAAAAGAATACACTTCTACTTTTTCAGAGATTTCACTAAAAATATCGACCAAGAAAATTAAAGTTTAATTTTGAGAATTTTGATGTTAAAGTTGATAATGTTCTCACATTGGGTAACTTAAACTCACCTTGAATAACCAAGATGTAACAAAATATTCAAAAGACCTGATAAGAATATTAAAATCATACTGTTTGTTCCCAATACTTTGTGGTGACATAACATTAACGTTCTTTTTTAAAAAAAATTCTTATAAATTTTTAAGTTACTAAAATAACAAATTTGCTTCATTGATTTGTGAACAGTGCTGAAAACATTGATATTTCACTTTTGAAAGAGAAAAATTATATATATATATATATATATATATATATATATATATATATATATATATATATATATATATATATGGTAGCATTCAAATCTTAATTTTTCAAAATTTTAATCAAAAACATTGCAATACCTCCAGTGAAAAAAATCAACAGATTCGATGAATTATATTGATTGTTTGATTTATAGTATGTAACTGCTGAAACAAAATTCTGTTGATTAACATTCCGATACAAATTTGAGTGAGAATCTTTTCTTTTTTCTAGAAACTGTGTCAACTCGTCATTTTGCACATTTCATTTTTGTTGTTCTTGGTTTTGGTTGAGGACTAGGTAATAAACTTGATGGCAATTGATCAAATACTGATGGTGGATTTCTGGGTCATACTCTTCCTCTAATAACCACTGTTTCATAATCAGATGAAAAATGCCTTTCACAAACTTCAGTGTTTGGTTTATTTGGGGTGTTATCTTGATGTGTTGCCTTGAATCATCCTTCTCGATCATTCTGATCATGGGGAAGACGAAATGCGCAAACATTATTTTGTTCATTATAGTTACATGGTCAATGATCTGATCTTTAAAATTTGATTTTAAGAACGGTGGTAACATAATTTAGATTTACTGACTTTAATTATGACATTAATGTTATTTGGAAAAATTCTTAAATGCCATTTTTCATTAATGTAGCAATGGAAAAAAAACGTTAGATATTTTGTCTCCTATTGTAGCGCTTCGGATCACCCACCTTCCTCTTTCGATGTAAATATTTTATTTTGAACATTTTAAAAAAAAAATTTCAATTTACTTACTATTATCCATCTTTTTCTTTTGTATTTATTTGTTTCAATTTATGAAGAAGTTCAGTTGATTATGCAAAATCAACGTAAATCGATCACTCACTTTACTACTAGTATCTTGACATTAAAGCTGGAAACTTTACTCATGCAGAACTTGAAACGGACTTAAAAACACTAAAAATAGGAAAGCATCAGGACTTGATAACATTTCTTCGGAGATTTGGAAGACCCAAGATTTCAGTGATATTCTACTCCAACTCTTTAACGCCACATATAACGGAGAAGTCATAGAAACATGAACAGAAGGTTGCATACTTCCTTTGCCAAAGAAAGATCTGGGGTCGGCAAAAATTATAGAGGAATCACATTCAACTCAATTGCAGCAAAAACTTACAATTCAATGCTTCTCAACAGAATACAACTTAGGGAAGGTACTCCGAAAAGATCAAAAAGGCTTTAGAAAAAATAGATCAACCGTCGGGCAAATTCTGACTGATTGGCGGATTATTGAGGGCGTCAGGTCAAACAGACGGCCTTACGTTTTATAGATTTCTCTAAAGCCTTCGATTCTGCACATAGCGAAAAATGGAGATCTTTCTGGCATATGTCACCTCCCCTGAGACAGTAGCTGCCATAATGATGCTATGCAAAAATACCAAATCTTTGGTTAGATCCCCAGACGGAAACACTAGCGTTTTCGACATCAAAGTAAGAGTCTTTCAGGGTGACACACTTGCACTTTTTTCTCTTTGTTATCACCCTTGACTACACATTGAGAACTTCCCTCGACAAATATCATCATCTAGATTTTACTTTATCAACAAGACTCTACAGACGATATCCTGTAAAATAGTTGAAAAGACATTGATTGTGCTGATGAACTAGCCATCACTGCAGACACCATTACCAATGCCACAGTTCTCCTACATCATCTAGAAAGTGCTGCCAACGATGTTAAACTCTATGTCAATGCCTCAAAAACTGAATTCATAGGCTTCAACCAGGAAGGCTCAATACAAACTGTCTCAATTAATAAAATCTGTCCATTCTTTAAGGAACAACGTAGTTCCAAAAATTTTCCAAATTTTTTCACTGGTCAGGGTCCGTTTTATGTTGAACTTATATGGTGAACCGAACCTCCCTCATTAAACTTTTTGGATAATCATATTTTATGGGGAATGTGAATTAATCACCTTCTCCCTCATAAAATACGATTAAACAAAATTAACCAGTTTAATATTTTTACACTAGTTTTTTTTTTTTTAAATAATTTACAGTTAAATACATTAACGATATTTTAGCGATAATGTAACACAGAAAACCTCATTTCCTTTAGAGTTACTTAAATCCTGTATATTTTCGACAAGATAACTGTTATTTCTACCAATTAATCAGTAGTCATCTTTCCTCTCCTTGAATCATGCTCTTTTATTGTTCTATTTGTTTCTTTCACTCTCGGTAAGCCTTTGCGTCTTAGTAACTTTCATCGTCTTGCTTGGAGTGAAATGATTAAAAAAAAAGGAAAAGAAAAAAATTCTTGTTCCTATTTTCTGTTCATGGTATATATTAATTGGGATCAATTTTTAAAAGTTGTTATTATCAGGCCCTCCCCGTAAAAATTGTACATATAGAATTAGGACTTCATGAAGAAATTGTGGTATTGTGGTGTCTGCTGTATGAGTGGAAAGTGCAAATGTGATATTTTTGTGAAAGGAAAATTAACGAATGTTTGGGTCAGTAATTGTGTTTAGCTAAGTTAAAAGAAGATAGAACACTGAACTTTCTGTGATTTACAGAAAGAGAGTTCTTGCTCTAACGTAGAAGCGGGTGGGGTCCAAATTAGAAAAATTTATTAAATGCCGAGGTGGAGAGTTTGGGGGGGCTAATTTGATATGTTAGATATGAATTTTTCATCTATAAAACATTTTATATTAAATCAAAGACATATTTTAGCACAAGAGTTGAGAAAAGATTTAAGAAGAAATATGAATCAAAGAAATTTGTCATAAAACCAATAAGAAAGTCTTTTTTATGTAACGTGTCCCTTTCAGACGTGGGCGATCATGTTTCTCCACGGCTTCCTATATTTTGTAGCTCTTAGTTTCAATTTTTAATGAATAAAGTAGAAGATATATATGTGACATTTTGTTTTTTCAGATTAATTTTTATTTCTTTTTTATAAGTCAGGTCCTTTCAAAACGTGTTCAATTATGGCTCTCCACAACTTCCTATTTTTCAGAGTTTTAAGTAATGTTTTTCTTCTTACTATCACTCCCTATCTCTGTTCTGCCATCCTTTTAAACAAGTTAGTTAATTAAGTTAATCGCTATTTCCCTTCAGTGTATTCTGTATCAAATTTGCCAAGCCCTCTTTCCTCATTATGTGTTTCAGAAATATCAACTGCTTCTTTATAGGGGTTTTATTTATGAAATAAATACTTGTGTTTTTTCTGAACAGTCGGGTAGGGATCTAAACTCTCTATTTGAAGTCCTTAGACATTCCTTGACTTTTTCTATCATCAGAATATGATTTTATGATACATCAGCTGCTCTTTAATAGTCATTTAGTATTAACACGTCATTACGAATATTAAATCAGCTGTTTATAATTCTTGTCTCTAATATCCAAAGCATTTATTAGTATTCGTCTTTGATATCAAACGAAAATTAAAAAGTGTTGCTCTTTTTAATGTTGATATTGAGTTACAACGAGAAAAAAAAAAACAAACAAAAAAAAAACAAGCAGAAGCATTCAGTCTCCTCAGATATTTTATCTTCAAACTCATCTTTTTTATTGCCCCTGATGAACACTTAAAAGGAGTTAGCCTTATCTGCATTTTCTCGAATTCTATGTCTCGGCCCAGGTTTTACTTTCTCCTTTAATATAATTCATTTGTGTTTCAGAGGAAGGTAAATATAATTATAAATCTAGTTTTTTTTTATTGCCTAAACCACAAATATGACTACCCAGTGAGGATCGAACTAACTATTAATGGTGACCAGACTAGATCGCCAACCCTTAGCCCTCTTCGAGGTAACCGACTCTAAGAAGAGTTGTTATTTATTGAGCTTCACTTAGTTTTGACACAAGTACGTGGTGTGAACTCACTACCCAGTAGTAATGATCAAGCAGATTAGCTCGTTGCCCATTACTCCACGCCAAGGAACTATTTACTGACGAAACTTAGTTAATTTCCGGCACAAGTATGGTGTACCTGGTGGAGATTGAACTCACTACTCCGTAATTATAGTTAACTAGATTAATTCGCTAACCATTAGTTCACTTCGAAGTGTCTGTGTGGAAAATCAGTTGTTCAAAACCAGTTGAAATCATGAAACTTTTAAACAGATAGTGAAAGAGGGTCTGAAGGAAGAAGAAATATCTTAGCCTCTGACGGATATATGTAAATGGATTCGGAGGGAGGGAGCAAAGAATATTGTTTTTTGTGATTTTTACGCTTTTCTTTTTTCTAATCATAGATGCTGTCCGAATTAAGAGATTAGGAGTTACTCATGATCTATGTCGATTAGGTGAATGAAAGCCAATACAAATAAACGTCGCCTGTTTAGTGGGTTAGGTAGTTGTGTATTTCCTATTAATTTTAGAGGCCAGTGTTCGAGCCCAAGTAAAAAACGATTTTGAAGGTTCATTTTATTAAAGCAGGTAAGCCCTCCCCTATTGGGAAAATTGGCGTAACCTAATCTCTCTGTTTCTTTGTCCTTGTGTACCATACTAAGCTTATTAAATATCAAGTCAATGCTTGTAAACACGACGAAATGAACCAACTCACTATACGATTCAATGACTAACTTCGTCCAAAGGGCAAATTAACTGACGTCATTTGGATCAGAGTTGAAGAGAAAGAAAAATATAATTAGAAAGTTTTTTTGTGCCGTTTTAAGAAGATTATTTCTTTTGAAGAATTGATGAATTGAGAAAATTCACGAGATTAGATTTAAATCTCCAACATTGTCAATAAGATAAATGCGAAGGTCATTATTAAATTTGCGTTTAGACAACGCTCCTTTTAAAATCGTCCTATTTTGACATTAGGTGATTATTGGTTAAACATTGTTTTCATTTAAAAGTTCAGTATCTCACTTTTCTGCATTAAAAAATCCGACTATTAACGGCATATCTAGTGTTTGTGGAGCCCGGTTTTAAACAAGATTAAAAAATTGGACAACATTTACAAAATATAAAGAAAGATTACAATCACCATCATAGCTGTCTCGACTTCATTGCACACTGTAAATAAGTGTGGTTTCTTATTTTCATCACGGTTGCTCGTTTCCAAGCATGTCCCTCTGCTCAGGCCCATTTGTATTTCTTCAACGCCCACAGAGCCAACCTGTGGTGTGTACTGCTACTATGCTGAGCGGACCTTAGTTACAGTTCAAGTGTGCTTCACTAGAGACAAATGCGGTTTTGAATTCAGCGTTGTCCTTCTCTTATACTGGTTGCCAACCATGGCTAGAGAGTCAAGTCTGCCCTACTATTTAACTGATAGGTGGATTCATAACTTTTCCAATGCTATTTGAGCGAAGGTGAATATAACAATCTCAACCGGAATTCGAACGCGGCTCGACGATTTCTATTTCTGAGCCTTTAACCATTACACCACCTGCACGTCAAGATTACAATCACGGCCATTTATTTTGTTTTTATTGCAGAAAAATAAAATAAAACAGCAGCAGCAAAATAAGAAGAGGAGAAATATTTTAGAATTATTTTTCTTTACTAAATAATAATTTTTAGGATAAAATGTTATTTCATTAACACTTAAAAATTGACAGTAACTGACTCATAGTGTAAGCTTCAAAGTAAATATTCAGTGTATTATTTAAGCATAAAGTGAATTTAGATAAAAAAAAAAAAAAGAAAAAAGGTACAAGTGAAATGAAAGGAAAAAATGGAACAACTAATTTGTCCCGTTACTTTTCATTTTACGAATTTGCTTAATTGCCATCCCGATTTAAGTCCACCAATACCTACTGTTTATGTTTTCACGTGTACAATGTCTATCTGTGTATAGCAGTTCTTGATCTCTGCGAGTACTCATCCCAACAATTTTGCACTGGCATAGGGTTTTATTAAAAAAAATTTTAATTGAGATTATCCGGTGAGAAAGGAAATTAAAAAGGCTGACCACTATTTTTTTTTACTCGTCTCTGCTAGTTAAACGGTCCCACAAAAAGAACTAATAACAACTTGTGAACCCGGTTGTTTGACCCCTAATTGCATACATACGGAATGCAAGTATTTGAACTTGGTTCGAAAGGTTGGTTACGAGACGCCTTTCCTAAAGATGTCTCTTCATATTCCCTCTCTCTCTTTATCTATCACATTTCCTCTTTCTCTCCCCCCCCCCTCTCTCTCTCTGTTTGCCTCTCTGTATGCCCCTTCAGTAGTCCTAATTTACTGTCTTCCGAAATCTGAAGAATTAGAATCGACATAAGTATTGTAACAGATGTGATATCATTATGTTGAATATTAGTAAAATATTTTTCGATAATCAATATATGGAGTAAGAAAAACACTTTTCCCTTTATTCACTCACGTGGTTCACAATTAGGTGTTAATTTGCGTAGGTTTAAAAAATACAAAATAAATGAATTAGATAGATAGATAGATAGATAGATAGATAGAGAGAGAGAGAGAGAGAGAGACAGACAGACAGACAGACAGAGAGACAGAGAGACAGAGGAAAGGAAGGAAGGAAGGAAGGAAGGAAGGAAGGAAGGAAGGAAGGAAATGGAGATATATACAAGGGGTTGATGAAAAGTTATCAGCCCGACCACAATAAGGAATTTAAAAAAAATTTCTTTGATATTTGGTAAGATTTTGGGAACTAGATCAGACCAATAAATTTTCAGCACCTCATCGTAAAATAAAATAAAATTAAAATAAAATTAGACAGTATAGGTTAAAACGTGATAGATAAATAAATAAATAAATAAAATATAATAAATTAAATCATACTGAAGAAAATTAACAAAGCTTTTGTGTTAAAATATTTATTACCTCGACTACAAATACTTTTCGGCGTTATAACTGTTCTATTTCTAACTGTTCAGCGCTGATTTTAAATTTTCTGTTTAAACTCAACAAAATAAGAAGAAATGGGAAAAGTTCGTTAGAAACAAAGAAAAGAGTGCTGAATATCAATGGCAGTGAATGTAGTTTTACAGAGATGTGGTTCTAAAGAAATACCATGGACAGAACATGTGAACAACAAGGAAGTTTTAAGGAAAAGCGGAACCAAAGGACTCTTGTGATGAGAATCATTGTTGTCTTTCCAATGAGGATGTGTTAACCACCATCACTAACGTAGAAAAAGATTTGAAAATGTGTTTGTAAATGTGGATGGGCGTATTCGCCACACGGGAAGACGTGGGTGGGGACAAGAAAATAAATTTTTATATTCATATTTAATAAAAATTCAATTCATATCTGCGTGTGTATATGAGCATGCTTGCCATCCAAGTGTCAGTCAGGAGAGAAAATGAGCAGCGATATGTCTGACATAAAGACTTTCTTCATTAGCAGAAAAATTAGAAAGTGTGTAGAACATTTCCGTGCGTGAAGAGCGTCTTCCATAGAGCAACACAATTATTTAGTAGTGAGTTCGATCCTCACTGGAGGTTCCATATTTATGGATTTGTATTAGAGTAAGTTATGGTTAGTAAATAATATAGTAGCTTCACCATGTAGCAAATGCTTATCAAGTTAACCTCGTAGACGATGAAGTCGCTTCATATTTGTTGGCCTTGTACTGTATTAAGTTAAGCAATTTTGTAAGTGTTAGCGATTCGGCAAGAGAAATCAATGAAAAGCCAAGTTCGAATTCCAGTTGAGTTCATTACGCTCATTTCCACCCAAATACCGTTAGGAAAGATATAAATCCATCTCATCTCACCTCCTCTTAGAAATGGTTTAAACGACAACTGAGCTCTTTTGTATTGAGTTGACAAACAGTGTAAGAGAAGGAAAACTGAATTCAAAACTAGTTTGATGATCTCTGTCCAACTATTTGGTTCTAGATACACGACTGATGCTATGGCTGCACTACATTTGGTGTTCCAACGAGCCTAATGAGTTATGGCACTCGTGAAGTGGTACAGGACATACCAAATATCACTAATTTAGCACATGAAGATATTCATTAAGAAAATAAATCTTTAAAAATGGTATCTGCATTTATACAACCATGGTATTTGTATCTTTGTTATTATTGCAGATGTTTTTCCATTTATTTCGACAATTTATTTTCGTCTATTTTATTTCTTTAATACTTATTTTTTATTATTTACGCTCGCTCATCTTTTTTAACACATCATTTTATGGCGGCAATCAAAGCAATTGAAAATATATTTTAAAATAAAACGTTGAACTTCTTACAATTTTACCTAATTTTATTATTTAAAAAAGTTTTGTTACTTTCTTTATTGGTCGAAAAGTCGATCTTTTTCTTCTATATACCAGGACCCTGTAGGACATGTCTCTCCAAAACTTCCCATCTTAGCAGTTTTTCTGATACATTTGAAAAAGTTATATTCTCTGTCTCGACCCGTTGTTATTAGCGTGATTCTGTGTAAACAGCTAAATTATATTCATCACATGTCTACGGCAATGGTATATGAATGTATAGCTATTCATTCCCAGGTCAGAACATTAGTAGGTGGAGGAAGGTGGACCAGTTAGTATGGGCCCATGATTTGGAGTAGGGTGGCATATTTCCACTTCTTGTTAGAAACAAATGAGAAAGCACGTTCGAAAGAATATTAGCATTGAAATAGTCAGGATGAATCCTTCAGCTCTCTCTCTCTCTCTCTCTCTCTCTATATATATATATATATATATATATAAAGCATATTTTTCAAAGTATGCTATACATATAGAAGAAAAGTAATTACTATTAGTGACAGTGCGTATGTAAATATAAGTAAACTTCAGGCCATGACATGACATGGCCTGGGGATTGCATTTAAGCACCATTCAGTGTTCATAACTATGTCCACACTGCTTATATATATATATATATATATATATATATATATATATATATATATATATATATATATATAACAAAAGATTGTGTTTCGAGAGAAAAAGTTCATTAGCAGAATATTTCTGGAAGATAGTGTTGTTAAGGCAAGCAGTCATTGTAATTATAATCAATATCAAGAGATAGAGCATTAATAATAGTAATAAATAAAATTAAATGTTCACTTATCTTGTCCTCATTCAGAATTTCGTGGAGATTACATCCAATCTTCAGGAGATTTGATTGCAAAATTAAATTAATTTTCAGAAATCATATTTTTAAATATATATAATTTAAAAAAAAAATTGAATTACTATCTAACTTCCGATTATAGTTAAAAAAAACACACAAACTAACTAATGAACATAACGCAACAAGTTTAAATAAGTTCTGAAGATAGTCACCATACAGTGTTGATTCATCTCTCCACACTATCTATATCTATAAGCTCTGTCTCTGATATCGAGTTCATTTCCCTTATAAATACAGCATATATGAAATATATATATATATATATATATATATATATATATATATATTAATCAATTCACCCCAGACAAGGCGATAATACCATTAAGACACAGGAAAGAGGATAAAAAGACTTTGGAAGGAACTGGAAACCCAATCATGAATAATAGGAAACAAGAGATATTCTTGTTCAAAAAACTGGAAAGGAGTATGAACCGGACGATAGGCGAACCTATATATATACATTACATGTGTGCGTACATGAAGATGCATGTGAGTTCCATGAATTGGGTCTATCATAGATAAATCGTGTGTGTGTGTGTGTGTGTGTGTGTGTGATAGAGAGAGAAATGGTCATTCTTGTTTATTGGAATACAAATATTTTCTAGGAAAAATTTTCAGCATCAAATAGACTGCACCATTTCATTTTTTATATACTCTTCTTAGTCTTAGACTTGTGGACCCTTAATACAATTTTCATTTTTTTGCTATTCTCTGATAATCTACTTTTGTTTCTTTCTTGATTCTAAAAACATTTACTTGACAAAGGAGCCACTAACTACAAACATTAACAATACAACATTAACAATAACACTGAATTACGACGTCTAACGCGCCCGTCTAATTGTTTTGTTCTGTCAAAATCTTTTCCTTCATATGAAAGAAAAACAGAAAAAAAAACAGAAGTTGGTTGATATGTGTGTTCCATGTGAAGTAAACCTTCTGACGTCATTACAAAGTGCCTGTGGTGAGGGAGTAGCTTAGTAATTGGGTGTCATATAACCTTATATGGAACAGCTTGTAGGCGTGTCCACAGTTACTATAATCGAATATTAAACTTTGTCAGGTGACACGCAATATTAATTCAATCTTCTCCGAAAACCCGCCTGCTGATAACGTCAGGCTAATAGAAAGTAAAAAAAAAAACTGTGACGTATGTTATCGCTATAGAATCACGTATATAAACCAAACCGGTAACGAGCCAAGCGCCTACTTAAAGTTCATGTTTACTACTGCATCTACAACATTACAGTAAGTGTTGTTCTCTTAGACACATGTTGCTATAAGTCTACTGAAGAAGTAAAATAACAGTGACCGTATCTTTTGGACTGTAAGAAACAACTTAGTACACAAACAAAAAACATTTCTGATTATTTTACTTTTCTTTTTCTGGAAACAGAACCAGAGAAGAAAACTATATCATTTTTTATTCGACTTTTGAAATCGGACTAAAAAAAGAACAGCTTATTTTAAATACAAAACTTTGAATTTTAACAACGTTCCTTAATCTTTTCTTGGACTTCTGCGTATTTAAAAGAAATTCTATGTTGTCTGTGATCTTTGATTCAACCAGCAATTATACCAACAACCAAACTTCCACATCAAAAAAAAGGACCAAAATGCTAGACAACGACGTTACCGTTTTCCAAACGAATTATTTACGCGTCCGAAGGAACGCCCTGGGAAATATTCTCGAGGGTCTTGATCAACGTGCTCTGGCCTGGTTGGCAGAATGTGTTTCCAACATCGACGGCGGCCACTCTGAACAACCAGAAATATCGGAGAACGAAGACCAAGAAGCACCCACCGATGAAGAAGGCGGTCCGTACACCTCCTTGAACGTCGACATTGAAAGGAACAAAAGAGGTACAAAGGAAATAGATGCTGAAAAATCGTCCCAACTGGAATTAGATTCCAAAGAAGAAATCTTTATTCGTGCGACGGAATTAGCGTCACCATTTATTAAAAGTTGCTTCCAACTCCCATCATTCACTACGACACGACGCAATGCCCTGCACGATTTGTTGGAGACGCTCACCCCGGCCGAACTGGCTAAGCTCAAACAGCTCTATTTATTACAACTAACCATAGAATCAGAGGATGACCATCCAACCACACTGATGGCTGGGAGACCTCGTCAACTGGGCAGTATAATTCCCCATTTTGGCAAATTTGCAACACATGTTTGAACCTCTCCTCCGACAACAACAACAACAAAAAAATACATCAAAAAACGAAGAAACAAAAGAAAAAAAGCGACTAAGCTGCTCGTATTTAATTCGAATCAAACGAAAGAATTCGAGGTAAGCGGCCCTAATGTTTTTAGTACATAAAAGCTGACATGTGTGAGTGCATGTATGAGTTTAGTTGCCTCTGCACTTCTTTCATACACATACACAACCGAACAGACGCCTTTGAACCCATACAGCTGAAAAGATAACGAAACCAAAACAAAAGGGAGACGACCGTTTTCAAGGATTTTCAGCGGAATATTCCCCAGAACGAGCGTGGCAAAAAGAAAGCCAGAGCGTGCGACGCTTTTAAGCGTCATAAAGAGAAACGCCATTAATTGAGATAAAATTTCCCCCATTTTTTTAAAAACTGATATAACAAACACAATCTTTTTTTTAAAAAAAAGGTGAAAAAATCTTCATATAAATGGCCAGTAAGAAGATTGATTACAAAATATTAAAAGTTTTTTCTTAACATCTCAAAAATATGTATTCAAAAATATGGAGTGAACATTTTTTTCTTTCAGTACCATTCGGAAAAAAAAATGATTTACACATTTAAACCAATGCATAATTAAAAAAAAAATCTGTGATAAAAAAAAAGAAAAGAAAAGAATAAAGCAATATATGAACTCATAAAGAATGTTGGATTTCTAAAAACTCCGAAAATGAACATGAAACATCTTAAAAGTAAAATAAATGTAAATGGCGCACACCTTTATGGACAGGTGCCGAAATAAACTAATAACTTACAAAGTAAAAAAAAAAAAAAAAAAATAGAAGAAACATTCTATTCCAACGAATAGTCCATAAATATCTCGGATGAAACAATTACTCCTAAAGTATTTACTTTTGCTTTCCAGAGAAAATAAGACAGTTGCTGACATTTATTTGAATGTTCACACGTGCAGAGACATTTAAATTATTATTATTATTATTAATTCATTTATTTATTTGAGTTTCCACACCAAAAGTTAACTGGCGGTGACTTTCCGAGGGAAACAACCAAAAGCGGGCCACACTTTCCTAATTCATTCATTGACTTTTGATTCGGAACTATTTCTGATTTCTGTTTTCATTTCAGTCCAAGAAATTAAGGAAACTTTTATTGATTGGTTCAAATATGTTGATAGAAATGCTGATAAAAGTAACTTAAAATAAAAAGGTTTTATGTTAAAAACCTTGAGTATTCTCTGAAACGAAAGTCGATGTCAATGAAAGGAATTATGAAACTGATTCTGGTTTTTGTTACTGTTTGAATTATTGTATTGTCTTTATGTTTTATTGCATTTGTTTTTGCCATCTTTTAAATGACATAGCTTTGAACAAAATTACATTTACTTAGCACTTATTTTTATTTTATTTTTGTCGTTCAGTACATTTTACATGAACATGTATTACAGTAAACAGTTCCAAGTGTGAAGGAGTTAAAAGATAAACCGAGTAAACTTTTCTTTGCTAACGACTACCACATTGCCATAGATTCCATTTTTTTAATCGGAAGAAAAGAACGATGATGCGCTCAGAACTTTTGCGTAAAAGATCTGAACAAAATGTTATGAAAACTCGCTGATTATTAGGAAAAAAGGAAATTTAAATTAGTAAATAGAAGTGAGTGAGATGATATCCTTCATTCGTCCATCGGTGGAAAATATTCATGAGACAATTTCATAAAAATTCTCCATTACACAATATTCACACACACACACACACACACACGCGCGCGCACACACACACACACACACACACACACACACACACACACACACACACAGTCGACTATTAAATTTACCTATCTGTCTATGACTACATAAATTGATAAAATTCAGAGATAAACAGATAATGTTATTTCTTAAGCATTGTCTATCATGGAAAAGGAGTTTTTTTTTTTTTTTACTTTGGTTGAAAATTAGTTTTCCTTTTTCCAGATATCCTAACTGAATCTCACCAACTTGGCGCAAATGTTGTAGCCGTCAGTTCAACACTACTAAGCTCCGAACTCGTCAACAAAATTTTAACTCTTAAAGTCGAAAAATCGTTGAAATATCCAAATTGCGGGGAAATTATGACTTGTTTCATTTGTATTAATCTGCCAAAATTTTCTTTGTGATACTCTGTTAACCTTTTCAGACAATATCCGACCATCCCTTAATAAAATATAACTAGTTTATTATACACGATTGTGATTGTCCCACACGTGTGAATTTCCTCTGCCAGAAGCCAGTAATGAAAATTAAAGTCGCAATTAAACAATAATTATATTGAGAAAAAAAATGAATGAAGATGGATGTGATAGTCTGAATAAGTTAACAAGAATAATAATCATTTTCTATTCCATTAATTTTTAAAAAATTGAAGAACGACAATGATATTAACTATGTGTTATTATCAGCCAAATTGACTTTTCTTTTAAATTTTACTAACATCCTCCCATAAGCTTTTCTTTTTAAAGGTAACCTTATAACAGGTTTTAACCATACATTACGTTCTAAGTCAGTTCCACAGCAAAAAGTAAAAAAAGACTATTATCCTATCAGCTTTTGTTTAATACTTAAGTCCGCTATTCACGTTTAGTTTAAAATCAGCAAAGGCCTTCTTAGACGCAGTGAATTGTGTTAAATTCAAATTCATTGATTAACATCTATGGCTGCAAATAAATGGCAAATTTAATTTGGTCCTTATGCTATAGCTAGACTATATGTATGATATGATCAATAAACATGTCACTGAAGAAACGTTGACAGAAAATATTCCGTTTTTTTTTATTAATATACGCCTGTCTTATATATATATATATATATATATATATATATATATATATATATATATATATATATATATATGAAGGAAGAAGTGCTCAGTATATCAATATCTGAAATAGGGCGTTTGTAGATATAGACGGTGTGGACCTAGGAATCAATATTGCATTGTAACTGTCAGTTTCACACTTCAAGCGACTTATAAAGTTGAATATCGTTTGAGGCATAAAATCTGAGTCACCATTCCATGTAACTTTCTAATGCCTACACTATCTGTAGATGATGTTGTTAGATAAATATATAGATAGATATAAACACTGTCGACATAAAAATTAGTACTGCATATCACTGGCAGTTTCAATTATTGACCGCTATTCAGACTAAACACATACTCATATAAACGTAGAGTATACACACATGTATTATAACCGTGTATACATAATTCGAAATAAAAAACATTTATAGAAATAAATTAATTAATTTCATACAAATTCAAATATGTTGTGGATTACAAATTCATTTTTCTTTTCTTTTTCCTAAAACATCTAAAATCAATTGTTAATGATAATTTAAGTCCAACAATTTCAAATAAATGCTTTCGTAAAGTTCTTATTTTACCTACATCATTTTTTATCTTGGTTTTTATATTTCTGTGATTAGAACGGGCAAATGCTTTAGCTGCAGGTAACCCTCAAATGAATTATCTTCTGATTGGATATCTTTAAAACGAGGGCTATCATTTAAAAGGCAAATTGTTATTCTGAAAAAGCATTTGTTTTATTTGGTATACAAATTAACTTATCTATCAGCTAATTCTATAGCTTTATTTCAAAACAAAAAAGCTTTAATATATATAACTTAATTCACCTTAACAAAGGTGACACAACGAGCACAAAACCTACACAAGTTTGTGTTAATGTGAGAGTGTATAGACTCTACATATATACATATGGATACATTTGTGTTTTATGATACATTAAGTGTTTTATGTCAAATTGGCTGTGCCTGATTGTACAAAACGCAGGTCGTTTGTATTTTATATGTTTTGGATTTAAAAAAAATTATGAAATAAAGATTAAATAAATTGAATTGAACGATTTTGTCTGTTTTTATTCTTTGTTCTTTTTTTTTCATTTTTATTGAAACATCGTTAAAACTTACAAGTTCGTATTACCTATCTATCCAAGAGCTGGTGGAGCATTTCCAACACAAGACTTAATAAATTCACCCCAAGCAAGGCGATAATGTCATTAAGACGCAAATGAGTGCTAGGAGTGAAAGAGAATGAAAAGATTTTAGAAGGAATCAGAAGCCCAATCCTAAACAGGAAACAGGGAATGTGTCTACATACACACACACACACACACACACACACACACACACACACACACACACACACATATATATATATATATATATATATATATATATCCTGAAAAATTACTTTCAGTTGAGCTCTCTGGGGAGGAGGTGTGGGTTGGCAAACATTGACTATTATAGCTATATAGCGAGACTCTTCGAATTGAGTCACTGTCGGGCACTGGGCGTGTTTCTAAAAATAAATATGCTAAAATCCACCTTCATCCCTAGCTCAATGGTTAGAATCTCCGACTGACACCAATTCAGTCGGGTTTCGATCCTAGTTAAAGACAACCGGATGTCTAGCCACACTGATGAGCTGCGAAACAGTCTGTCTGTGGATGACGTTATATATGTATATTAGCAACAAAAGACAGGAAGCTTTTGAGTGGTATGATCGCCAGTATCTTGAAGGAACTTGGTAAATACACACATATATATGTGTGTGTGTGTTGGCGATTACTGCTCTCCAAATTTCCTATTTTTCTGTTGATAACAACTTTACAACTAGTACTAATTTAATGCCTAATATTTCTGGTTTACTCTTCGAGATATATATATATATATATATATATATATATATATATATATATATATATATATATATACTGTGTAAAAATATAAAATTCAGATAAATGAAAACTGAATTTATCAAAACCTTTACTACGCATGCCAACATGTAGTTCAGAATTTGATCAAATTTGAGTTATTAATTTTTTTAAAGTTCAATGCTTTATTATGTCTTGCAATAAGAAAATTATAATTCTTCAGTGGCTACATGTTTGATGGCAACCGACTCGAATAAGTTACCATTTGTAGACACCAAGTAACTTGAATCCAATTTTTGGGAGTCAACTTCATAACCTCTGGTTTATTATCGCGAATAAAGTACAAAAATTTGAGTTTTCTTTCTAGGCAAAGAAAGCGAGTAGAGAACGATTGTATTTAGCCGAACGGAGAAATATTAGGCTGTATTTTTGTCTTTTATAGACTTTTTGTCAAAATATATTACATATGCATATACAAAGACGTTTCACTTGAGTTTACAATGTTATAGTGATGTATACAAATATTGAGATTCTGGTAATTTTGAGTCATTATTTTCAACTAGTTTTGAAAGCCGATGAAGCTGCTCATAGAATTCCAGAGGAAGTAAATGAGATAATATTACTATAAATATACTGCCACAACTGGTTTGTTCTAAAGGTGATTGTTGTATCTTGAAATAAAGTGTAGAAGGGGACTACCATCAGTTGATGATCGTGATACTTTAAAACGCAAAGTAGAGAACTCGAAAACCAGCGCTTTCAGAAAAGAAACGATCATCGACCGCTGACATGTAGAGCGTTGCATACGTATAAACACACTCGTATACATGCAATATATACATACACACACACACATATGTATTATAGAAGATTTAAGAAACAGCAAGTATTGTTATTGTTGTGGTAGGATCCACCTAATTTGCATAGTGGAGTACCGACCATATAAATATGGTTGGTACCGGGAAGAGAAGGGGAGGAATCAAGAGATTCAATCCAGAGACTCTGCCCGACTGCGACTAAGTCAACACATTCTCCAGGAACGGTCTTCCCAAGAATATACAAAAGACTATATGTAAATATTGTGTACACTTTCTTGTTTCAATACATTTTGTTCTAAGTAAATTTTGTGTTGTATCATTATTCCATGCATTAGTCAAGTTTCAACAGTTATATATAGTGGTCAATATTAAAAATATTAAAATATTAAAAATAGAGTATTAATAATATTATATAAAAAGATTACTTAACTTTAAATATTAATTTTTTGTTGTTTTCTCGACTTCGAAATTCAGAACTCCTTGAATAATGGATATCATCAAGAAATTTCGAAGTCGGGGAAAACAACAAAAAATGAATATTTAAAGTAATCTTTTTACATAGTGTGTGTGTGTGTGTGTGTGTGTGTGTGTATCACAATAAATTCCTGGTGAACGGTGACCGACCACAACTAAAAGTTTCTTGCGCACTCAGGTTGCTTATATATATATATATATATATATATATATATATATATATATATATATATATATATGTATGATTAATACAAATATAAAATTTATCCCTTCAGCATATATACGCTTTAGAATCATAGTCTGTAAATAGAACGAAAATATTTTTAATACACCCTGATAGATTGAATATTGGAATCACAATAATGCAGCAAAAGATTTTTTTTAATATGCTAATTTTAAGAAATGAACACATGTTGATGTTTACAATCTTAGTTTGACTCCATGCCATAAGTATATGACACCCATTGGGGATCAAATTCGCTCCTAAATCGTAGCAGTTAAATAGACTAATTTGCTAACTCTTACTTCATGACAAGGCACCTTCGTACGTAGCTTAGTTTAGCACAAAGCCACAAATATAGGGCACCCAATGAAGGTAGAACTCAATTCACAATAGGTAATGAGCATATGTTACGTATGAACAGGACGTAAATTAAATTTGTGTTATCTCATTCACAGGAAGACTCAACAGATGGAGTTATGATTGGTGGCTTTCTATTTCAGCCTGGCAATTTCGTTTAAGCGCAAAATGCAAAATACTCTCTGCTACGATTACAGCTAAATAATAACAACATCTGTTTACAGGCGGTATACCTTAGCAATGACGAATTTACCTCTTCCTTCTTTAGTCGGTGCTTGTTCCTGGTTTATTTCAAATCTAATATGACTAATTTAGTGAAAGTTATCCTATGCTCCATCGTTGGGAGATTGCCACTATACTTTCTAAAAACGTCAATTCTGTCCCCGATCTTATTTGAATCAAATAACGAGAAAACATAGTTCTTTGGACATTAAGACGTAACAGTTTTTCTATTTGGAAAACAAATTTCGAAAAATCGAATTGAATTCCGATTGTTCATATTATTTTCCTGTTAATGCAGGCGCGGAATTTGCGGGGGTGGGTAGCAGTACGGGGGATGATGACTTTATTTCTTTTTCTTTTCTTTTTTTTTTACATTTTACTGTAAAGTGCTTACAGAACAGAATTTTTGCACACACCTTAAAAGTAAAATGTCTTTTATTTGATTAATTTTTGTTTAGTATTTCAGAAGTAAATTTCTTTGATTTTTAAAACAGGTTGTCTTTTGTCACAGCTCGTGTTAAAAATCTACAATTCAAATGTTAGTAAAAAGCTTCCATTTTGAATCTCACACTGCTCAAAATTCTGGATTTGCTTGTGAATGGTATATTTCGAACTCTTCCTGCATAATATTCCATGGTTTTATTTCATTACGATATTAAACTATTAACATGTAAAGAAATACCGGAGAGTAGAAAACTTAATTCAAATGTCATTTTGATGGGTTACCGTAGACAATGGACAATGAGAAGAGAGATGAAACATTAGCAGAAAAGCTAATCTTGTATTGTTTGGTAAGTGTCAAGGTTCCCTTTCGACCTGAAGTTATGATATGGCATGAAATAAATACCCACTTTTTGGCAAGAGAAGATCTTTAGGCAATGAAAAATGATAATGTCAATATTAGCCATTTCCTTATAAGGAAACATTCGGCATTCATTAACCGAGCAGCCAGTGCTACTTCCGGCTGAAATTTATAAAATATTTTTCTTAAAATATTTTTTCAGGAAATTAGTTTTCTCAAGTCCAGTAGCCGTTATCACTCTTTCCAATATTGAAGGGTGTTTCCTTCCTTACCTTTTGTTTGAAGTTTCCTTGATTATTATTATTCTCTCTTCGAGTAACATGTCACATCCATTTTGATTTTTACTGCTGATGGATGTCCTCAAGGTTTGTTATTTGATGCACTTCTTTGTTGTAATTCTGTAGCGCCAGTTCACAAGGTTAGAAGAAGGATAGTCCTCGACAAGATCTACAGGTTTCATTCACTCAATGCCATTTTTAATCATTGATCTGAGAATTTCTATATAGCTGACAGTTTAGATAGTTCTGAACGAGTTTGGGGCCATGCATGACATCCATATGAAAAATCTGGATCTGACGTGGCTATTTAAGAACATGACTCTTTTTAGGTTAAGGTTTTGGTTTTGCAGCAATTTGTGGTTTGGGGCGAAACTACCTCTAGCGCAACCTATTCTACATTCAATTTGCTTACCCCCTATACTAAATTTGTTATAACTGATCCATACATCGAGGTATTTGACATTTGCTAATTCCACATCCTTATTTTTTATGATGGATTCAGGATAGGTGCCATCATTGCTTTCATTCCAATTCCAGATCATAGTTTCTGTTTTGGAAAAGTTTGTCTTGAATCCTATTTCTTGGAATATTTGGTAGATGATGTTGATTTTTTGTTCAAGATCATTCCTATCCCAACTATGAATACCTATATCATTAGCATAGACACCGCACCCCTCATCATCAGTACATTGCCATTGAGAAGGAAAGCATGATCTATTAGTAAAATGCTTAAATGATCAGTGATTATCTATTCCCATCTGTGCTTGTATAGGGCTTAGTTTAGGAAAAGATTAAATAGACTGGGACTCTTGTTTCCTCTTTCCTTCTAATGATGAGGTTTGAAAATTTTCCGCGTTGGGGTCCTCGCCATACATGTATGTTTTTGTGGAGCGATATAGTTCCTCTTCAAAGAAAAGAGTACAGAACTCTTATGTAATATCGGTCGTCATATGTAGCAGCGAATGCTGGATAATCTCCTTATGTATAATGAAAAGCACATGTAGCAACAAAGAAGTTCTGGTGAAAATGGAAGCAAAAAATACTTATACTTAGAATCAGAATGAAACAGCTGAAATTCCTATGGTATATAATGAGGAAAGAGTGCTTGGAGAATTTGAGACTCACATTACATATTGTAGGCAAGAGGAGTAGAGGAAGTATCGAATAACCTACGTAACAAGCTTATGCAAATGGTTGGCAGAACAGCGATTAGGAGAGATACAAAAAGACAAACCTTACTAAGAGCTACAATGGGCACGAAATTGTGGAGTGCCATGATTCCCCACATCCTGACGGGAATACGTCAAAGTTTAGAAGGCGGTTTCTTATGAATGGGAAGATAGGACTCTAAAATAGCTCTCTATTGATATCATTATATGTTGCTGTGAGGTCGACGTAGCAGGTATACAATTTTCTATTGGAGTGGTATGCAATTTCCTGGAGTTATTTGATGACATAAACATTACACCCCTTACCAGAACGATTGGGTTGTGAGGAGTTAACTTTCATAAAATGACTGGGGTCTTGTTAAGACAATGTTCATTAGTACTTTTGCTTCCATAGTGCATTGATGAATGATAAAACCAACATTTTTGGATGCGTTTTTGATTCCAGACTTCCTTCATGAAATTGAGAAACTTGTTATTGAATTCTAGGAGAAACTAAGCTATTTTCAAAAGCTCAGCCTCGGTGTCAAATGGTGGTTTATTATTTCATAGTTTTAATAGCTTTCTTAACTTCTTTATCGGCAGATTCATTATTGTTTATGGTTAATAACAGATTTTGTAATGAGTGGATGTATATTGGTATATGTTCTATTTCTGCGGGTATCTTTAGTGTGGACAGGATTGAAATGTGACTCAAAGTGTTTTTGAAATTAGGACATTTCTTCTGTGTTGATTCTGATTGTATGATGCCATTGTGATTTTTCACTTTTATCCATATTTCGACATATTGTCTATGCTGCTTGGCTTCATTAATTTCGTTTTTCGGAGATATTGGTTTCTCAGAGCACTAACCATTTTTTAATGTTCTTTGTTAATTGTTTAGTATTCTAGCTTCCATTTTCTTCTTCTGTTTGTTTTTTTCTTGTATCAATCTTTTCAACTAAGGATTGTCATACGAGCTTATCTTTTTCCGTCTAGGCATTCTTGGAATAGTCGCACGTGCTTCGACTCATGAAGATATGATAAGATTAAAAAAAAATCACTATGAAATTCATAAATAGAAGCCTACATCAAGTATTCGGAACATTTCTCTTCGCTTGCAATACCGAATTAAGCTAGTGCGTGACTTGTAGGATATGTTATAAGCCATTCAAGTCCTGTAGACTCCCCCGAGAAGTACGAGGCCACAGCATTCAACACGCTAGGCGTTGCTGTTGAGTTTTTCCGTAGCGAGTAGGTTTTTACGGGATGGATTTGCTAGCGCAACTGATTTTGAATTCGGAGTTTTCCTGTCGTACTATTTCACTCATAGATGGTGGAAGAAGAGATGGATTCATACTTTTCCCAAATACGAAAGTAAATATAACGAACTCGACTGGGTTTCGAACACAGTTTGGCGATTTCTCGTTCTGAGCAGCTACACCACTTGAATTTTTAAAAAAATTACATAAAGATTAAATTTTAAATTATTTACTAACAGCTTATAAAACAGGTAAACATTTAACTCTTTTCTTTCTTTAATAATTTCACCTCAGGCAAGTATACGGGGGATTACAGGAAGTGAAAATGAGAGAAAAGTATGAGGAAAGAACAAAAGGTGAATGGGATTCAAGAAGATAGAATATGGCCATTGACGTTGCATTTAAATTTTTGAAGATTGTATTCATCAGGGGAGCAGGTAAACGAAAGGGAGTTCCACAGTGCGAGAAAAGAAACTGTTGGACTGGAAGAGGCGGTTGCATTTAGCTATTTCAACAGTAAAAAGGTGAGACCTAGATGACAATCAAATAGCACTGTGGCACCTTGCATTATTAGAAATATTCATAGAAATATGATTTAATTTTTTTACTCGGTTTACTAAACAGGTTGTTGATTTTTTTTAAAACGGAAAATAATTGAGTTGAAAATAATTCACTAAGATTGTACTTGGACGATCCTAAGGGAAGAAGAAGGAAGGGGAAAGAGAGGGTCGAGAAATACAAAAAAAGCGGTCATTAACAAAAAACACGAGTCAGAAAGATATCTTAGCTAGCATGTTGACCGAATTTTTTTAAAGACAATTGGAAGAATAGAATTAGAAATAATAAAAAGAAAGAAAGGGAAAAAAAGACATGATATCAAAACGGGCCGCTTGATGAAAACCAGATATCGGTCAAAGCGTCTAGCCTACTTTTGCGTAGAAAGACACCTTATCAATTTGGATAAAGGGAAATTTTGGGAACAATGAAAACGAAATCTTAATCAGAGAAAAAGTGCTTTTTAGGTTGAGGGGAGTGACCGGTGGAACGGTATACAGATTCTGACCTGTTAAAAATTAGAACCCCCACATTGACGAGTGAAAGATGTTTTCAATTCAGATAAATTAAGATTTTCTGACTGCCGGGTCTGACAAAAAAACAAGAGGTGAAAAAAACGATTGTCTCAGATCACAGATGGCGACAATATTCTTTCCTGAAGTCACAACTAATTAGCGGCGGGCTGGTTGACAGAGCCCAGGTGAGAGAGAGCCAAGATTGTCATTTTTCGTACGTGCAGAAAAAAAGCAAAAATTGGATTTTGTTTTTAAAAACAAGAACGATGTAACCACGCCCGAAAGGAGGAGAAAGGATGCTCGATCAATAACAATTGGTCGGAAACGGTCACGTGATCTGCAGAAAAGAAGAAAAGAAATGCCCGATCAGGAACCATTGGTCGAAAAACGGTCACCTGACATACGAGAGACTAAGAGAGATGGGTGTGCACCTCCCCACAAAGGGCACTGTGAGGAAGTAGGGGTGAAAACAATAGCGATAATGGGAAATCAAAAATAATGCGACTTTTGAGTTATTGAGAAAACCCTGACGCCGACAGACCCACCCCAGTTTGTTGCGGCGTCAATAAAAGCAGGACCCCAGTCGACAGAAATCAGTTGGAGTGGGTTGCAGCTGGACCGCGGGCAGGGATAGAGCCTGAACGCGGGCATCGGGCCAATTCACTCGCCCCTTTGCGGGCAAGAGAATCCTCAGACAAGAAATCCTTCCACCCAAGTCGAAGACAAGAGAACTTCCAGCCCAAGTCGAAGACCGAAGAGTTCAGCCCCGGACGGCAGCGAGAAGAGATCACCTCGGACGACAGAGAGTTGCGGCTGGGTTGCGGCAAGAGATCCTTCCAGCCCAAGTCGAAGACAAGAGATCCTTCCAGCCCAAGTCGAAGACAAGAGAACTTCCAGCCTAAGTCGACGAAGAAGAAGAAATACAACTCAAGTCGAAGAGAAGAATCAACTGCGAATGATCGATAGAAATTAGCCCCAGTGTCGAACCAAACCACACTCCGACATACACAATTCTAAAGAGTAGGCAATTCAGAAATCTTTAAGTTGTGTGATAGAAGCTTGTGCCATAGTCCACAGAGCGGGTTGGGAAATGAGAACAATTTTGTTTTTTATGTAACGGACATTAAGATATAAAAGGTTGTTACCCATTTTTTTCATCAGCAATCTTTTTTTGTCTCGTGAGTTTATTTTCTCTTTTATTTGTGTTTTGCCACCCCCGTCGGACTCAACTTGTATCGGCCCCAATCCCTGCTGGTCCCGTCTGTCTAAGATCTAAACACAGCGTGGGTAGACAGACCGGAGATCGGTACAGTTGCTTTAGTGACCAGGTATTGGAAGCGAGTCGGGAAAGGCGAGGCTGGTGATCATCTGACCAAGGGGTTGGAGCGGCACGCTTGGACCCAGGAGGAGCGACCAGGAGGAGCGACGTCACCGTTGGCGCCGTAACCAAAGGATCCGACCCTGGGCCAGGTGTGTAACCGTCACAGCACGCTTAAATTTATGTAGTCGGGGCACCAGGGAAAAAGCTCGCCAGAGCTGTAACCATGAAAATATTTGTAGAAAAGACAGAGGGAAGTCACGCCACGTCGGTGAGAAAGTGACCGAAGTCAAGATGCCAAGTCAGGATCGATTATATTACAGATCCTTCTTTGGATTTTGTCAAGAACCTCGAGATGAATAGCAGGAGCACGTGACCAGATATGGCAACAGTATTTAATGCACGAGCGGATGGTAGATTTGTAATGTGCAAGATGGACTCTGACGAGAAAAATTTTCTGGTACGACACAGTGACTCTATCAACATAACAGATAAACACAAAAAAAAAAATGAGGCAAATGATTGTAGCGATATATTTCAATAGATTTAACGTTAAACATATAATGTACCTCAAATAATGAAGATACAACTCCCCTGTCATGTAAACATTACCAGATCGTAAGATACCGGTTTCACCAGACATTTTCAAATTATTTCAAGCGGGGCCCATAATATTTGCTACTTTTATTACTAGGTTAATCCTGCGCTGTTCGTTCACAATAGAATTAGTTGGAAAATTTACCCTCCGGCGATTGTTAACGTAACAATACTGTGTGGGGGTTAGTCAGGGATCAACTGACATCAAACTGACACCAAACGTTAAAGGAACAATGGCATCACATGTACTTATAATCTGCGAGAACTTGGAAGATCCTCCCTATATCAAAATATTACAACTGTAATCAAATCAAATTTCTTTTGACCTCTACGCTGGTGAAAGTATGGCTGCTAATTGTCATATTGTATAAAAAGAAATGAATATTAAATATCATGTCTTTCTTCTCTTCGAATATTCTCTCGTTTTTAGACGACGGAAAATCGCAACGTAACAAAAATATACCCAAGGAAATGTAGTAATGAAATACAATGAAAAGACCTATTAATCATAGACAGAATATGTGAAACAAATAGTGCATGACGTTATGACTGACGGAAAATCTATGCAGACGAGTTCACAATTTGGACGTGAAAATGTGATAATGGCGATGATGATAATGATGTTGATTTTTTTGTTACTTAGTTTACCCCCAAACAAGACTCAAGAGTCTCTCATGGTTGAAGGTTACAGTCGTAATGATGATGATGAATGGGGTGTGTGATATGAATGGATGAGTCATTAATCGTTGGGTCTTTTTGTTTAGCGGCATATCAGCTCCTATGGGTTATTTTAATACGGAAATCTCAATATTTTGTACATACTTTTATTAACTTTGGTGATCATACGAGCACAGGCGTTTCAACCGGTGATGTGGCCGTAAACCGATATGAATAGAAAATAATATAGTAGGAAGTGGGGACTGTGAGGATAAGTAAGATAGATACCGATTCACACTTGTTTTGAAAGAAATCTCATTAGTAAAAAGGCAGTTCTACTCGGACAGCTTCTTCTCAAGAACTGATACTTTGTGGAACAGACACCCGAGATTATGTTTTCTCGATCACTAAAATCTTAACCTCTTCAAGTTTACTGTTAACTGTTATATTTCCTACTTAATTTTATAAACAGCACTTCTTACTTCCTCTTATGCTTATACAACAGCATCATTCAGTAAGCCTCTACCTTGAGTGGCTCTTGTGTCTTGTATTGGGTAATCATTAGTAAAAAAAGGTGAAAGAAATGAAATAAGTAACTAAGAAATGTCTATTGTACAATGTTATTGTCATTATGCACATTGCGTCATGGTTCATTTTCAACAACACTGGTTATGTACAGTAACTGTGTAAGTGTAATTAGCTTAAAAGAAAAATATTTGTTCCTGGTAAATTTCCCATATTATGAAATGTAAAAAAAATATTTTTAGTGAAAAAATTGCTCTGTAAAATTGCTTTTTTGAAAGAACACAAATATTTTTCTTGTCCGAACATTAATAATAAAAAGATTAATAAAAATATACGTTTACATTGTTTTTACAACAAAAGAGCGACTCTTGTTTTTTGGTTAAAAAAAAGTATGTATTTTAAGAAAACGTAAACACCATCAATTAGTTTCTTCTATTCTCCTCTGTCTGCCACAATCGATCGCAGCTCGACTTCCAAGTGCAGAATGCGCTATTTGTTGACCTACGCAAGGAGCGATGTGCTATGAAGAATTGAATTTCATGCTGTTTGTCAATTGCTTTCTCACGTACATTACTAGTGGTCGCAAGTTCTACTACTAACAACAGTATACTACTACTACTACTAGTAATAATAATAATAATAATAACAGTAATAAGTAAATAAATAAATAAAATATGTTTAAACCTTCTCCTGGATCCAGTAACTGTGCACAATAAATTTGAAGTATGTGCACGAAGAGCTTGATCGTGTATAGCGAACCTAATAAACAAATTTGACTGATTCACTGCAAAACCTACCCAAGTGCCAACTGCGGAAGCGTCCATCGCCCTGTTATGTGTAAACTAAGAGTGGAACTACAGAAACTGAAGAAACCTAACGCAGCACCCCAATTGAAATACGACAAACAGGCAAACTAAAGAAGAGTGGCTAAACAAAAAATGTGCTGAAATAGAGTGATTGAGTAACACGGACAAAGGAGATATGCATAAACAAATAAAGGAACTAGCAGGACAGAAGACATACTCGTCAACAGGCTGCATAAAATCCAAGGAAAGAACGCTCATATTAGAGAAGGGAAAAATTCTTCAGCGCTGAAACGAATGTATTGGACAACTCTTCCACGACGAAAGAGAACAACCGGTCATACACAGATTTACCAAAGGATCTGAAATTCTAAAAAGCTAAGAAGAAGCTGCACTGGCCAAATTGAACAGAAACACGGCAGCAGGGCCAGACGGAATTGTAACAGAGATGCTAACTGCCTTAGATGATTTTGGCATAGACAATATTACAGAAATAATAAATGAAATCTACAACAATGGGGATATATTAGAAGATCTATTTTCATAGCACTGCCTAAGAAACCTGGTGCAAACAAATATTAACTCCAACGAGAAGTCAGCCTAATGAGCCACATAACAAAATTCATCATCCGTATTCTGATGAATAGAGTGCGCAGCAGAATCAGGCCAGAGATAGGACAAGAACAGTTCCGGTTCGTTAAAGACACCGGAACAAGGAACGCGATACTCATGCTCAGAATGTTGTCAGAAAGTGCAATACAAATGCTGAAGGACGTGTACCTGTGTTTTATAGACTACGCGTAGGAGTTTGACAAAGTATGCCACAAAGATCTGTTGGAACTGCTCAGTAACTTTCATATATTTGGGAAAGATATTAGAATAATCAAGAACCTATACTGGCAGCAAATGGCCTGCATATGGATAAAAAAATGAGTTCAGCAGATATACAAAAATAGAAAGGGGCGTAAGGCAACGATATGTCTCCTCACCGGAAAGGAAAATTACAAACCCTCCTACAGAAGATAGCGAAGGAAAACGAAAAGAAGAGACAAATCATAAACTGCAAGACAGAATGTGTGGTCATCAGAAAAAGCATGAGCCTGAAATGTGATTTACAGGTCGGGGACACTAATATCAAGCAGGTGCGGAAATTTAAATATCTGGGAAGTGTTCTGACAGAGGACGGTAAGCGTGACGCTGAGACAAGAAGACTTATTGGGATGGCCAAAGACACATTCCAAAAGCTGGACAGAGTATTACGAGACAGGAGGATTTCGTTAGCCGCAAAGAAAAGAGCACTGAACTACTACGTGATATCTATCGTCCTTTACGGCAGCAAATGTTGGACGGTCTCCTCAAAGATGAAGAAGAGACTCAAGGCAACAGAGGTTAGGTTATTGTGTGCAACAATGAGGCTTTGGAGAGGATGTAAACAAAGAGGAAACTTATACTTATACATCAGAAAGAGACAGCTGAAATTTCTGGAACACGTAATGAGGAAGGAAGTCTTGGAAAATCTTATACTTACATGGCAGATGGAAGGAAAGAAGGACAAGGAAAAAAATGCGTGACGTACTTAGCGGGCTTAAGCAAGTGGATGGCAGAACAAGGTCTGGGAGAAGTAGCAAAAAGACAAAACTTATTGAGAACTAAGGGTTAGGAGGAAGTGGAGACTTATAATCGCCTGCGTCCTGGGTGGGGGCACAGCACATAAAAGAAGATTAACTTCCTCTCTCTCTCTCTCTCTGTGGAGTGAGACAGACATACACACTCCTAAAGATACGCAAACACGCACGCACACACACACACACACACACACACACATATATATATATATATATGAATACATATCATTCATATTATCTCCACAAATATACACGCATCTATTTGTACATATATTGAAGCAGCCATGAATGGAATGTTCGCCTAAAACGCAAACATACATTCTCAAACAAGTACATGTGTGTGATATGCTTCATGTGACACCTGTAGATCAAATCATCTCTCTTCATATGTGATGTGAATCCTAATTTGGCTGTCTGGGGCCTTTGAATGTATTATAAAAAACAACTACATTTGCCTTGCTTATTTTTCTTCGTAGTTTATTAGGGACAAAATAAGCGTGAGATGACTAGCAACTGGACTGAGTGTGAGTTAAGGATAAGATTAATGTATTAGTATCAAATTCATCAGAACTTGAAGAAGATTTCCCGGTCTTATGTGATTCTACAAAAAGGTGCTAATAATACCATGGACCGATTATTTGAGTAACGACGAAGTTTTAGAGAAAATGGAAACAAAAAAGAAACTTATACTTCCCATCAGGAAAAGACAGTTGACATTTCTAGGGTACATAATGAGGAAAGAGTGCTTGGAAAACCTTATACTCACAGGACAGATTGAAGGCAAGTGGGACAGATGAATAAAATATTTAATGAGCTCGAGTAAATTGATGACGGAGCAACATTTAGGAGAAATAACTGAAACACAAAATTTATTAAGGGATACAAAGGACTGAAAGTTGTGGAGAGCCATGATCGCCTATGTCCTGAGATGACACAGCACATAAAGAAGAAGTTATTGACATCCGTTAATTACAAGACATTTAATTCTCTCAAACTTTCTCCCTCTTACAAGCACAGACACACACTTAACGACATTTCAACTCTTGCAGAGACATTCACTGTTGAAGTCAGTAACTAAATATAAGTCTTATATGAATAAATTATCTTAATGTTAGCCTTTCTGCATTAATAAACACAAAACATCCCATATCTTCAAAGTTTCATATATATATATATATATATATATATATATAGATAGATAGATAGATAGATATATACATAGAGAGAGAGAGAGAGAGAGAGAGAGAGAGAGATAGAATTAATATTTTTGCCACTTAGCTGATTGATGCTACTTTCAGCATCTCGACTCTAGAGTTTCGTAGGCGGACCTGTCCGTCCACTCATATATATATATATATATATATATATATATATATTATGGGGAAAAACTACGATGAATGGATGTTCTCTCAGGGAAGCCCCGTGCCTTGAGTGCACATTGGGCCTTAAACTCAACCCAGACCTCAAGTGGATCTCGTACAAGATGCTAGGAAAAATTGTCGGTTTCCTGTACCGCTCCAGTAAGTACCTGACTGCTCTTACTATTTCCTAGCTTAAACAAGAGCTAAAATGAAGTACTGCTGCCATATATGTTCAGGAGCTGCACAGCCTTCACCTTCTAGTGTCGATAGAGTCCAAATGCATCTCCGCGCCATTGTGAGTGATACATTGTTTTTCACCCTACAACACCTTTCCCACAGACAGAACGTCGCAAGAATCTCATTTCTCTAACGCTATTTCTATGGAAAGTGTTTTGGCGAACTACATTCCTTAGTTTCACCAGTTCTTATCTTCACGGCTAAGACCTGCCAGGCTACGCAGATTGTAACGAACCACCCTCATTCCCTTTATACTCCATTGGTGAGAAGTAAGTTCCACTCAAACAGCTTCTTCCCGCGAAACTCTGCTCTGTGGAATCGACTCCCATGATAATTTCCTGATCATTATAATCTTAACCAGTTCAAGCCTAAGGTTAACTGTTATCTTCCGCACATATCCGCATAAACTGTGCCTATTACTCTGTAACCTTCTACCCAGAATGGCTCCCGGGCCTTGTACAGGGTGAAACTTTACCTTGTTGCAAATACACATACACACGAAAGAAAAGGGATGTTTCCATGACTTGTTATTGGATCTCCCACATTGTCATAATAGGTTCGACAAGAAACGTGAAATGTTGCAAGAATCGAGACGTGAATTTACTGTGGGTGATCTAGCAATTAAAGCACTTTCTATACATTTTCGTCTTAATAATTTGCTTTCTCTTAATTTCAATCATGTGGAAAGTTCACGAGAACAATTACCATGAAAGTATTTAGAGGAAAGGCACTGAAACGCTACATTACGGTGGTGGGATTTTTAAATCAAAATTCTGATCAAACTCATTATGATGAGCAACGAATAAATTTACTGTGTTGTTTTGTATAATATCCGTTTTAGTGTTCATATATATATATATATATATATATATATATATATATATATATATATATATATATAGCACACCAACAATTTTCAAGTAACGAACATCTAGTCAGTTCCTTACATTTTGGAGTAAAGGTGCACTGCCTTTCAAAATCGACGTCTTATAATTGGTCCTTCATGGTGCTCACGCTATAATATTGCTATCGAGGCAGAGTAAAATTGCCACATTTGATAACGAAGTGTCTCACCGCATATAAAGTCTGACATCCGGCACATTCCAGCCGCTCCTTCTGAATGTGGTTTTGTATGAACAATGAGTAGTAGATTACAAGGTGACCTGATCTTTTCGGGTCTTCCCGTATCATCGTTTCCACTTCCTAAGGGCGGCACTCACCTCGAAGAGTTTATTTTATTAGTTATCACTTCAACGCTATTAACACATTTTGGGGGTGGCGGTTCTTAATTCTGGACGATATATGAGATAATAAACCCGATATTGGTAGCCATATCTAGAGCCCACCTGGCTGATGAGCCGGTTCTCATGTGTAGCTTGGGATCCAACAAAACACAATCTTTATTGACTTGCATATGGAATTCAGTCTACCCAGAAGTTTAACAACTCGACTCTCCGATTAACAATTCCGAGCCATTATCCATTACAGCAACCCGCACATCCACGCTTACAGAACTTGGTATTCCCAAGCGGACACCTATCTAGGTACTGACCAGACTTGACGTTGCTTAATTTCGGTATTCGTACAGGAATCAGTATTTCAACGTGATGTAACCATAAGAATTTGAATTAAAGGGTTGGACGAACAGGATTTGAGTTTGTCATTATATGGTAACGCTAATTTTTCATGTCTGAGTTTTAGGGGTGCTTTGCGAGTTTCAGTGTATAGGTTCTCCCTAAACGCCAAGAGAGATAAAACACCAACGAATGGCAATTGCCGGTGACCGCAGAGATAGAAATGAAAAATAAAAACAACAAAAAACAAAACAATCAACGATATAATAAAATAATGCAGTGAATTAGTTCAAAATAATAAAAAACAGGTTTAACCGAGTGGAGAATATAAACTAATGGGAACAGTGCAAAGAATGGCGGTTTGGCCACATTAACTAATATTAACTCTAGGCTTTGGAAGACAAATGGATCACTCAATCCAGGATACAATACCAGATATAATTATCGTGACTAAGAAAGAAAACCCCGTATATGGGTGTGTCTGCTGCAGAGTAAAATTAAAAGTGAAAATCTAGGTAACTTACAAAACCTGACTGAAGTTGAAAGAGCAAATAAAGGATGGTTGAGTCAATCGTTAAGGCTCCTTGAATGCCAGATGATAAACAAATGAACTGGGAAATCCAGGAAGGATTGAAACTATCAAAACAAATGCAAAATTGAAGAGCAACCAGAATAAAAAGGAGACGGACTCTTCTAGTGTTATGTCAATAGTTATTTCTAATGTAATCCACAACTCTATGTAGCCTCTTTCTAACGAAATTCTCAATGTTTTGTAACCTATTTCACGTGGAACTCACAACTTAATGTAGTTCATTTTTAGTAAAATACACACTCTCTAGAATTTATTTTACATATTTATAAGTCTATCATTCTTTCATGCATTAAATATTGCTGTCACATATTACCCGGTGCTCATGCTATATATTTAGAGATTATTGACAAAATCTAAAAAAACCTGCAATGTTATTGGTTCTGACCTGGCATTTCGGCTTCAATCACTTTCCCACCACCGTAATGTAGCGTTCCAGTGCCTTTCCTCTAAATACTTTCATGGTAATTGTTCTGGTGAACTTTCCGCTGTGGCTCATAGACTTTATGAATTTAAGCGCAGTACTAAATTGGTAACAAGTTCTCATCAATTTACAGTTGAATTGGCTAAATGCAACCGCACGTTCTATGCTAACAGTTTCTTCTCTCGCACTTCTCGCTTGTGGAACTCTATTTCCAATTAACTTTAATATTCAAAAAGTTAAAAGCAATATCGATCGTTATATTCTGTCTTCTTGATTCCTCTTCTTTATTATTTTTGCTCTTTAATAACGTTTCGCTTTTTTCTTATTCTTTCACACTCAGTAAGTCCTTGTCGTAGTAGCTTTATTTCCTTGCTTGAGGAGAATTGATAAAAACGCATTTCTCAGCTTCATATAGCCCATTTCTACTGAAATTATCAAAGTTGTATAGTCTAGTTGTGAAATTCAAAACTTAATGTAGTCCATTTTTAGCGAAATACACAATTTCAGGTAACTTATTTTTTTAACGAAATTCTCAAATTTATACAGCCATTTTCTACTGAAATTCTCAATTTCAAGTAGCCCGTTTCTATTGAAATCCACAATTAAATTTATCCCTTTTCTAATATAATCTATAATCTCATATACTTCCCTGCCTTCCATTAGAATGTCTGACGCTCAACTTCTCAAGAGCACCTCTCTGCGGCTGCTCGGTCTCACGTTGATTGCTGACCTGAGATGGAACAAATACATTGAGTCAATTGCTTCGTTCCCCGCAAGGAAAGTTGGCTCCCTGTGCCGCGCCAGAAAATTTTTCTTCCCGGTCTATCGATCCTTCAGATCTACAAATCAACAATTCGCCCTTGCATGGAGTATTGTTGCCATATATGGTCTGGAGCCCCTTCTGTTTGCCTCGGGGTTCTTGATAAGATCCAGTGTCGGATATGCAATATAATTGGCCCTGTTCTGGCATCTCGTCTACAGTCTCTATACTCTTGGCCTTATGCTATATCTAAACTACGCTTAGAAAATTACTATAATTTCTGATCCTACTTCTTTCATAGAGACACTCCTAAAAAGATTGTAACAAGATTTCCGTTTTCTTTTTCTTTCTGAATTTTCAATGAGATTTAAAAAAAACAAAACACGATGACAAAGTGACAACGTAATTTTTATTGAGTTCGTTTCTGTCATTACAAAAACACACCCTTGAGCAATCACAAAAAATTTCGGTACACTCGCCCATCCTAGTAGCTTTCTACCTGACTGATATGTAGAAAGAATATACACTTTTATGCCTCACAGGAGTGTCACTACCTTTCAAATACAAAAGATTGCTTTTAATTATAAAATTATTCAATGACCGAACCATAATTAACTTATAATTATTAATTCTTATTTTTTATGTACTGTATCCCTTCAGAACATAGGATATCATGGCTCTCCACAAGTTCCTGTAATTTGTAACTCTTAACAATGTTTGTCTTTTTACTATCCCGCCAAATACCTGTTCTGTCAACCATTTACAAAATTCGTTAGCCAAGTTATTCGCTGTTCCTCTCTGCTCATCTTGCCTATAGTATGTCTTGTGAGTGTCAAATTATTCAAACCCTCTTTCCTCATTATGTATCCTAGAAATTTAATCTGTTTCTGATTTTAAGTATGTGTCCTTTTTGTTTTCATTTTCATTAAAACTTCTTTATTGCACACATGCTTCATCCATGGTATTATCAGTATCCTTCTGTAGAACCACATTTCTGTCGCCTCGAGTCGCTTTTCCAGCATTCATTGTCATATAGGGGGAAAGATATGACATAACGATTCAGCACTCTTTTCTTTCTTTCTAAGTATTTTTTCTGTTTCTTAATAGTTTGTTTAGCCTTTTGAAAGGCGTCTTACACTTATTGAATGCTCCTTCGGATTTTAGTGTCACATTTTCCATTATAATTATTCTCATTTATATTATTATTATTATTATTTAAATCGTGTGTACTATGGTAATCACATAACTCATTAATCTACAATATTTATCTTTATCTTTATATCTGTCTTCGTCTAGTTTTGATATTTATTTTTCTTTTAAAGTCTTATATCGTAGTGATCGATACCCAAGTAAGTAATCACACAAACTAAATATAAACAAATTTTGTTTTTGTCGAAAGAACAGATCTTCACATATATGTATCTCCAATCTTGAGATATTTAAATTATATTAGCACTATATCTCCTGGAAACGTAGGGGTTGATTCTCCTAATTAATCGAATACTTCTCCTATAAGGTTTATTTTTACTTTTTTTCTCTTACTTTCTATTTCAGTTTCGTGAGATCTTCATCGAAGTCATTTAGATCTCGATCGTTCTCTATTACGTTATGTCGCAGGTTGCTTATCAAACATATTAACGTATTTTTTGACCAATTGAAACTCGTGTAGACGTTATTGATCATTTAGGTCCATCTTTCAGGAGTATCATTTTGCGTACCAGAATTTTGGATCCTGAGGCTCTGGTACATGAAGTGTTTTATTATAAGATCGTTGATCTTGGCTATGATCATTAGGAGTATTAACAGAAAGTTCTTTATCTTCACTTTCTACTTCATATTCTATTCTTGCTCTAATCTGGTCAGCATGTGCTCCTGTTCTATTCCTATTTCTTATTATTCGAATTTGTCGTCCCATTAAAGCAGACGGGCTTTCTAATCTACTGGTATGTGGAATAGTACGATAGCTTAGTTGTAGTCGAAGTATAAAGCTCTCAATCTTATCTCGGTGAAGAGAGAGCGCCTTCAATCCCATTTTTATTGTTTTCATCATTCTTTCTCCAATCCTATTTGATTGTGGATAGTAAGGGGGTGTTTTATATGGAAAACAATCTATACTCCTTAACCAAGTGTGTTCTTCACAAAATTCTGTAGCGTTATCTGAGACTAAAATCTTTGGTATTCCATTTTGCGAAAAAAAATGATTTGCTATATTTGCCTTCTTCTTGTTCTTGTAACGGCATTCACCCGAGGTGGGTTGAGCCGGTTCCAATATTGGAGTTTCATGGGAATTTGGTCCCCAACCACATGTATAGCACATGATTATAGTGGTGAAGGTTTCGTGCAGGACCATCCATACTTTTTGAAGGGCCGATTACAGAGACCTGGTGTACTATGTGCCACAAGGTCCCCAAACGACCCTCCGCAGGTTTTGAATTCAGAGTTTTCCTTCTACTAGACCAGTTGCCATCCAAGGCTATAGAACCCAGTCTGTTCTGCTATTTGCCCATAGCAGGAGGGAGAAGAAGAGGATTCACAGCTTTCCAAAGGGTATTAGCACGTAAGTGAATGTAATGGATTCGACTGGAATTCGAACTCGGCTCCCCGATTCTTCAATCCAAGCCGCTATCCATTACTCATTATATTTGCCTTACATTAAAAATTTTTATATCAAGAAGCCCAACAACCAGAATGATATGAAAAATCTTTTGTGTTTATCTAGGGAAGTTATTTATAGTCCCCAGTATTCATATATTTGAATTAGACTAAGCTTACAATTTAAAAAAAAATCAGATTGTTATGGGTCGTAAGAAAGATATAATCTCAAAATCGAATGAAAATGTAATACAGATATTAAATGAGGGGTACACAACTTTATAAATTGTGAAAGATTTGAACAGAGATAAAAGAATGATAAAAGAAATGTAAACATTGCGGAATAAGAACAAGAAAAATGGATTTAAGAATGTCAGGAAAAGAAGCCTGAAAAAATTATAAGGGTAATATACAAGAAAAGCGGTTTGAGCAAGAAGAAAGTGGCGTTACAAATGTAAACAAATAGAAAAGACATAAACTATTAAATAACATTGGCTAAAGACATGAAAGCAAGAAAACTATCATCAATAATAGTGGGGAGGTGAAGTAATGATTTTTTGGATAATATGACAGGTAAGCAAATTATAAGTCACTTCAAAGTAAATGTAGAAAAGTATTGCAAGTTCAAGAACTTACAATACTTTTTTAGTTATACCGGTCATAGCCAAAAGGTTTTATGCTAAAAATTGTATATACATGTAAGTTAATATTTTTTCTCATTATGAAAAGTTGTCTATTGCCCAGCTTACTCCCGAACAAAAGGTTACGAAGACACCAAATTAATGGAATGTCTGCCGAGTATCTTCAGATATTAATCCTATTGTAAAATTCGACATTCATTGATCGAACAGACAGTGCTGCTGTCGGTTGAAATTTATAAAATCTTTCTTTTAAAACGTTTTTCAGGAAAATAGGTCTCTTAAGTTCAGTACCTGTTATCGCTATTTCCAGTATTAACGGGGCTTCCTTCCTAACCCTTTATTTAAAGTAGTGTCGAACATCTTGATTATGTCATTATTTTCCCTTCGAGTTACATGCACTATCAATTTTAATTGATGCTGCTGTAGAAAGTCCTCAAGCGATGTGGTTTCTGTTATTTGGCAAAATATTTTGTTTGTGATTCTGTAGCGCCAGTCTACGAGATCCAGCGAAGTAGAATCCTCTTCAAGGCCCACAGGTTTCATTTGGTTGAATCAATTTTTAATTATTGATCCGAGAAAACAGTTGTTACAGTCGATAGTTTTGATATTTCTGAACGGATTTGGCTCAATGCATGACATCCGCATGAAAGTTTCGATCTGATGAGGCTATTTAAGAATGACTCGAGTTTTCAGAATAATACTTTGGAGCAATATTTAAGCAAAGAAAACTTTGGAAAACAATAAAATCAGTTGCAAGTATTGTTAAAATCGAAATAGTAACAATGTTAAAATCATTTAAGGAAAGATTTATGGAATTTATAGAATGCTAAGGAGCCTATATTAACATGTAAAATAATAAAATAAAAATGTTCATGAATGTGGGATATTGTATTAATCAAGTACATGATTCTGTGCCGTATATCTTTTTGGATTTATGCTATAAATAAGAACGCTTTCATGAAATAAAGTACATCTAGTGGTATTCTTGAAAACTTAAGGCTTATTTCCATTTATTACAAAAGTACTTTCAGTGACGTTTATTGGGTATATGTTACACTTTGATAGCATAATAACACTAGACTCCGCAAAAGTTATTGATATTTTATAAAAATTTTATTCCTACCAAATCCAGGTTATTGTGCCAAACATAAAAACTTTGTAGAAATAGCAAGACACAATAAACGCAAAATTATAAATCAAAACAACTACTGCATAAAACTTCAAAGGGAAAAAACACGTTTATTTACAGTTTATCCAATTACAAAAAAAGGTATAATACATACAAGTTTACACAAAAATTTCCTTTTGCGCGCCCCAAAGGCAGGATAACAATTTCAAGGATTACCAAAGAAAAGTGGAAAATTACATCATCTAGTAAAAAACAAAGATTTTGTAAATGAGAAAAAGAGAAAACAATACAAGAAGGCAGTAAAAAACAAAGGTTCAACTACCTTTGAGAAAAAAAATGAAAAGACCTACTTTCATTTGCCTCATATGCGTTTGTGGGACACAGTAATTTTAAAAAGAAAAGTCACCTTTTAGTTTTAACTCCACACAGTTCGTGCTTGGGAAAATTTCTTCAAAATTTTTACGTTTTAGGCAGTCCAACAACAGGAGAATTTTCACTTAAACTTTTGGTCTCTCCGCGACTGGCTGGTAACTGGTGCTTTCTTTGATGTTCTCTTCTTGATGACAAATGGCTAATTTGATGTTGCCGACCTTCCTTGCTGTCCAAAAATCTTCTTGTGTCCATTGACCTGACCTCTATTTATTCGAAAATTTTGTTATTAAAGCTTGAGACCAAGTCTCTCATTGGTCAATAAATAGAAAAAATCATTTTCCATAAACTAAAAATGGACCCTTAGAAATGTTGTTGGGTTTTAGCCGCTGCGTCGAAAAAGACACAGTTGTAACAATTTTTACACAAACCGTCTGGCCTGCATAAACAATACATTTCTCTCAAAAGTACGTGTATAAAAACAACCTAGACGACCATACATTTAGACTATTATAACATTTTTAAAATAATAAAAATTAATTTTTTATAATTTTAATATGGGTAGGTATTAAAACTCAGCGATATGTTGCTCCTATAAATATAAGTATATCCTGAAAATCTTGCCAACTTCATAAATTATATGGTGAAAACCTTCACTAGCATAATATAAACTGACATAATATAATTGCTATGCAAATAATTGTTATACTGCAGATAGGAACAAAAGATTTCAGCGGGAAATTGCTATCTAAGGAAAAACACACTTGAATAAAAGTAAATTTTATCGTCACAATTTTTGTAATTAGAAAGGTTGAAAAAATTCTGTGTACTCAGGAGTGTATATCGACCTGACGGTTGAGGTCAAGAATAGGCCGACTGTATCCCTGTGCAGAAGAGATTTTACCCATCCTTTAACTCCTGCGCAAATCAACTCTGTGTTTACTCCTTTGACTCTAGTACAAACCAAACATAGTCTACCTTTCTTTTGTCTTTCAAAACAACAGAATGAGGCATTAAATAATCCGGAAATAGTTGATATACCTTAAAACCAAAAGTGTATACAATTTTTATAGAACTAGTGATATTTATGAAAAGAAATAAAAGAAAAATCGTAATGATTTTCATTAGAAAACTTTTAGTCGAAAAACATCACAAATTTAAAAATGTGACAAAAATCGACTACTTATTTGTGTTTAATATAATAACAGATGAATTAAAAAAATAGGTTTCAATTTCGAATTCCGGGGGAAAATATCAAAAAAGAAAAAAAGAAAAAGAAAAAAATGGTTTAACAGCGAATGCCGGAAAGAGACTGAGGACTTGTGAAATGGCGGGAGAATGTGGCATGGTTTTTCTGTATATTTCTTTATCCACGTTGATTTAATATGGTGCTCTATGGGCGGCAAATTCAAATTTATTTTTTGTAAATTTTCTGTAAGCTTTTTTGCATCTGCAATTAGTTGACTCTTTGATTGTTAAACCCAAAAATACGAAGAACCCACTATATACATGTAAGGACAATTCAGCTAACCATGTGTGTGTTTGTGTATGTATGTGTGTGCGTGTGTTTGTGTGAAAGAGAGAGAGCGCGCGCGCGCGTGCGTGTGTGTGCGTGCGCGCACGCGCGCGATATATATATATATATATATATATATATATATATATATATATATATATATATTGTGTGTGTGTGTGTGTGTGTGTGTGTGTGTTTTTGATGACTTACTCATCCCAGTCACCTATTTCCGGAGGCAGCGACGTCATTCAGATTGCAACAGTAAAATATGTCGCAGGGCAAATAGTTGGCCTCGCGCACTTAGGGGCACTCCAGTCACTGTTCGGTACTGATTACACACGCAAAGAAATAGGTACCCACCTTATCCCTTCTTACTCATTAATTTCTCTTAATTTCTTTCTCCCCCCACCTTTTCATTACCTTTCCTTCTTTCACATACAGAAAATCAAATAAGGTCAGTTAAAGTGACATAAATTGAAGGACATTTACACATCACAAATTAAATCTGTGTGGATTGATCCCAATATACACACAGACTGAGACAGATACAAACTGAAACAGAAAGATACATGTAAACGTTCATACACGCAGAAATTGGTAGATTTATAACCCAATTTGGAAAATTATTTTATCTTTCGATAGGTTAACCGGCATCATCAGAAAAAACGATTTCACAAGAATATAATCTCTAGGCGCATGACGAAACGTGATTCACATTAAAGCGACGGAGCGCTAGATTTTTACTTTAATTGTATCGTCATATAAATTAGATTTAAACTAATTTCAATTCATTTTTCTTTTTTCTTTTTCTTTCGTGATTTAGATATCCGACACTGAAGTGTTTTAACATACGACGAAAAGTGTGACACAGAAATATGAAGACGCATTGGACTAAAGAAAGATGCCTCTCAAAAGCTAAACAAAGTATCAAGAAAAGGAAAAAAATCGTATATATGGCAGTGAATGCTCGACATTTTTTTTTTATAATTGAAGAAGAGATTTGATGCAACAGAGATGTGGTTATACAGAAGAATGCCGAGACAGAACATATGAGCCATGTGGAAGTTTTAAGTAAAATTGAAACAAAAAGGAGACAAATTTAGAATCAGAAAGAGACAATGGAAATTTCTGGAACCGATAATAAGGAAAGCAGGCTTAGAGAATTAGACGCTCACAGGCCATCTGAAGAGGGGCGGAGGGAAAATACCTAACTAGCATTTGAATGTATGGCAGAAAAGGGAGTATGAGGGGTAGTAAGGAGACAGACATTACTTTGAGCTGCAAAGGATAGGGACTTATGTAGAGACATGATCACCTATGACTTGAATTCACAGAATAAGAAAGAATCCCATATTGAAAGGTACCTCCACAGATTCGTTAAAAATAAGCATACCATGATGAAAAATGCACCAAACTTAATAAAAACAGTTTTATTGTGAAAATATTTATGTTATTATTAAGACGTTCCGATCATAGTATTTTTGATTATAAAATATATTTTTGATTCTTTTTAGAACATTCTATATTTTAGTCAAAAATCTTATTTTTTTCTTGCATCAGCGTGGAAGCCAAAGATAAGTATAGGAAATTTTAGCGTCTATTTTGCGGTTAAAAATACAGTGATTTGGAAATTCTTGCAAAAATCAAATAATTTTTATATATTCCACAAATAAAATTTCAGAAAAATATATTTTATTTTTGAAAGAATTTTTAATAAAGAAAATTGCATTATTACAGATGGCTAAAAATAGAGCTAAAATCGGCGATTTTTAGCGATTTCAAAACAGAAATTTCTTCCAATCAATTTATATTAATTTCGAAATACAGAAAAGTATTTTTCTTATTGGAAATATTAAATTTAATCTATTTTCTTGAAATCAAAAGTAGAATAAAAGCTCCAAGAAAGATTTTTCATTTTTAAAAATTCATTTAAACCTAAAGTATCGCGTTTCTGTGGAGGTACCTACCATATTATTTCAGTAATAATTTAGTAAGAATAGAAAAAAGCATAAACTGAAATAGTCCAGTCGTATATTAATCATGAGGGAATAAAATTGCAGGAAAAATTGTTAGTTCCTTTTACCACTTCAGTAAGTATCTGATTCCTCGTGCTATCCTCTACCTTTACAGGAGCCAGGTCAGACCTAAAATGGAGTACTACTGTCATATTTGGGAAGGAGCCACCAAGTCCTTAATTTCCAGTCTCGATAGAATTCAAAAGCCTCTCCGCATCATTGTGGGTGATAAGTTATTTTCCACCCTTTAACCCCTCTCTCACAGATGAGATGTAACATTCTTCCCATTGCTCTATTGCAACTTTCATGGAAAGTACTCAGTTCTAGTTCCACCAGTTCTAACCTTCACGGCTAGCACACGTCGTGCTACGCCCATTGGAGCGAACCTCCCTATTCCATTGGTGAGAAGCAAGTTCCACCCCAGCAGCTTCTTCTCGCGAACCACTGCTCCATGGAACCAATTTCCAATAGGATGTTTTCCCGATCACTACAATCCTAATTTGTACAAGTCTAGGGTTAAATATTATCTTCCTCACCTATCCGTATAAACTATGCTCCTTAATCTCGAGTGGCTCTTGTACAGGGTGAAGCTTACTGTAAAAAAAATAACAATAAAATAAAAAGAAATAATAGAAAATAATTCCGTCTAAATAAGTCTTCGTCCGAGTAAATTCTTTAAAGTTTTTTTTCCAGGTCAAAGTTGTAATTGTGTTGAATGTGAATGCGTTGAATGAGTTAAATTCTTTTTTTTTTTTTTATTTTAGATAGACCTAAAGAAAAATTAATATATTTTAAATTTTATATTATCATACATTTTGTGGGTACTGTTGATATTTACTAAGCCTAACTATTTTATGCTCAGTTATTACTAATGGTCAACTCACCAACAATTAACTCGCAAGGTGATATCCATAAGAGCAAATCTACTGGTTTCAGATGGCAGCATATAGAAAAACAAATGTCAATAGTTGTGTGCAAGCACACTCAGATAGATAGATAGATAGATAGATAGATAGATAGATAATGAATAAGTTGAGGTGGATTGAGAGGCAGAAAATATACTGAACCAAGTGCGGAAAGAGAGGAAGAGAAAGGACATAGAAATCAACACTGTATGCGACTGTCAGTTTGTCGCCTCAAGCGATCTTCAGATCATGTTGATTTCTATGCTTGGTTTAAACAAGCTTCCAAAGAACATGACATCCATGAAGGAGAAAAAATAAAAGAACGAAAAAACAGTTGAAATACAGAGGAAGAAATTACTAGGAAATCCTCCTGTAGGGCGTACGCCGCAAGTTACGAACATCGGGTTTACATTGAATATATCTACAAACGATCTGTCTCCGATATTGAGCATTTTACCCGACAAAAATGGCAAATTTTTAAATTATACATGTTTTGTCAAAAGACACTGACAAGGATCTTTTTTTATATTTTTTATTTAATCTTCCTTGTTTTCGTCTGTGATTGATGTATATTGTGAGATTACCCTCACTTACTTCACTAAAACACCGTCGCTAGGGGACACTCCTTAAGTCTATAAATAAGGAGTGACATTCTCCGTCACTCAACCTTTTCTATTTTACTCTTAGACAATAAAATGTAGCTAGCGCGTGGTAAAAATGTATCCTCCACCGGGATACGCATGCATGCACGTAACTTTCACTTCACTTTCATTTACTTTTCTCTAGGATTTACTTCTACACAAACACCTGCACTAGTTTAAATGTTTTCTTCTTTCATACTCATTGTTTTGTCATAAGAAACAATGTTCTATTGTCTATGTATACCTTTGTTTTGTTCATACATATTTATCGTTTGTTTATATATACCGGGTGTAACAGCAAAATTGTCCAAATTGTGTAAAAGCATGGGATAATTGTCATTCCTATAAAATGTTTAATATCTAAAAAAAAAAAAAAAAGCACTACACTAATTAAGTTTCTTTTTCCAGGTTTTCAGATAAGACGTTTAGCCATCTTGACACTATTTGTTGTAAGACTCACTGAAAAAACCCTTGAGTTATTCAGCTCGAAAGAGAACATATTAAAATTGTTTTGTGTCAGTGCCACTATGTCTTCCCAACTAAGCACTGGTGAGACGAAAAAGATCATTCAGGTTTTCAGTACTGGTACCAACATTCATACTCTGGCTTGTACCTTCAAAGTCCATTCAAGAACCATCAAGAAAACGGCGAATAAGTTTTAAAAAAGAAGGAACAGTAGAGAGGAAAACTGGACCAGGAGACCACAGCAGCAAGAGGGGTCATTTCAATTTAGAGCTAAGTACATTCTTATTGTTCAAAGAGTCCAGCAGTGTTATAAAAACCTCAGAGAATTCCAGTAAGATATCTTTAATCATTTTTAAGATACACCGGTTCAAAGTTAATCTAACAATTGAGCAATTTTGATGTTACACCCAGTATATAATTTTGTTGTTAGTTTATTCATTTTATTACCTGGACTTACATTCGAGTCCGAAATTATTGTTGTAGGAAAAATATACAAGGAGACACATGTTTTCTTCCTCAACACAACCAGCATTTCCGTAACAAAATGTTGACCACGACGTGATATTTTTCTCCTGGATACAAAAAACATACAAAATGATATAAGTAAACTCAACTATACATTGTTTAGACACTTTTTCAAACCTAAAACTTCAATCAACTTCTACCTACACTACCACTCACGGCGGACACGAAAAACTTCTAACAAAAATAACTTACAGTTACAAAATTTGTGATTAGACCCGATGTAAAGAGCAAAATTGCAAATTTCAAAACTCTAAAACACATCTACACGACATGACTCCCTGGACAAGATGTTTTCCAAGTCTTTTTGTTTGACCCTTTCTTTCTCTTAGGCATTATGCTTGACTTCTTCCACCGGCAGACATCACAAAAAAAAATCACCAAAACGAAAAATACGATTTTCATCTTACAAGTTTGAACCAAGTAAAACCCAACTTATTTTCTTCAAAAATGCCGTTCAGATTTCACAATTAAACCTACACGGACCACACGAGAAAATACCACTCAAACACTACGAAAGTCAACTCCATTCTCAACTTTAAACAGCACTGTTTCTCCTAGGCTCAATAGATAAAGTGTGAAATAATTCGAAAGGCAACTCACTAACCATTTTCACTCTTCAAAGATGTTAACATGAACCAACTAAGAAATCTGTAAGTACTGTTTATTAATACACGGAGATAGCTGCATCAGCAATAATATTAGATATCTTGAAAAGTTGTCACAAACATTCGACACTCGGTAGGAATTTCATATGAGCTCAGCAACTTTACCAATCAAAAGCCCAAAAGAGCTGCGATTATAGTAGGCGTTTATGCTTTCTGATGACATAAAGCAAATAGGCAACACGCGAATCAATTTCTTCTTTGGGCAAAATGTGTCAGTCATTTGATAATGACATTTAAAAATCCAATCCCTTTGTTGAATATATTATTCAATATTGAGTTCTTTATTTTAATGGTTATGGCTTCAAGAGCCGGAAACCATTTTTTATTTTTTAGATTCAACATGGTGTGGTCGTATATGTGTATTTTAAATAAGTATTTGGTGCGTATTCATGAGCGAAACAACAATTGTTAAACATCAGCTACAAACAGATAAGCATTTTGTATATTTTAGTCATTAAAATGTCTATGTAGAGTCAGGCTACACAAACAACACAGACATTTTGTTTTGCTTTTTCTTTACTATCTCCGAATTACAATGCATTTTGGGGAAAGATAGTGTTTAGAATTCAGTTATCTTTTTCTTTTCATCCACCCAATCTACCCTACTATTTAACCCACATCTAGGAGAAAAAAAGAATTCATGCTTTTCCCAAATTTATTTATTCAAATGTGAACGCAACAGACTAATCCAGAATATGAACTCGGCTCGCCGATTAAACTTTCAGCGTCGATATCTCTTAAGCAATGTTTTACTATATACTTTTAAGTCATGCAACTTGTCCTATGATGGCTTGTATATGTGATATAGATGCAAAACAATCTGATGAAATAATAGCCATTTACAGCAAAAAATAAATAATAAAATAAAATAACAATAATTTTTCTCTTTTTTTAAGTGACATGTCCCTTCAGGACGTATGCCATCATGGCTCTCCAAAAACATTTCTTTATTATCTGTGAATTACCATAGATTCTTGTGGAAAATAGTTGAATCGTTTCCCGTTACATTCTCCATGGTTTTCACTTCAGAGTAGTATTTCGCTACAATTAGTAATATTAAAAAAAATGTATTTAGAAGAAGCATCCGGTCATCGCCATAGTCAGAGAAGTGGTTACATGTTTGCATAAAGCGTTACTCAGAGAATTGTTGACTCCAATCAAACCTTTACTTCCTATTGCTTTGAGCGTCTGTTGATGACGAATGAACAGCTGGCGTCTCACCCGTTCAGCTCTATTGCAACGAACATATGACGTGAACGATAGTCTGGACATGCATGCAAATAATTTTAATTATGGATAATATTGTTGCGCATTAACATGTAATGCTGAAGAAAATTCCCTGCTATTAAACATAGCAAACACGGAATTAAATGAAAGGAGAGGAATGTTTTTAGCATTTTGGTGTCACACATACTATTCTTGGGGTATGATATCAACAAGACTCCTCACAACTCAAGAACTTTTCGGAAAATCCTTGCAGAGTAAATGGTGCCAGTTTTCTGGAGGCCTACAATCTTGGACTTAATTCCAATTCTCCCTAAGCGCTTTTTCAATTTTCTAGGTGGTGCTTCAAGCACACCAATTACTATAGGAATTAGTTCTGCATTCATGATCCATAGCTTTTTCAGCTCCATAGCAAGTTCCTGGTATTTTGATGATGATGATGATCATCATCATCATTTTTTTAATTAATTCAAAAACTATCGGCGCAAACCTATAACTGGACTCTTAAATTAGAGACTGGCTAAAGTAGGTCATTGTAGGTCGCTTGATTCTTCATGGTTTTCAGTAGTCAAAAAGAAAACCATTTTTGTGGATTAGAGAAAAGTAATTTGATAGTAAGTAGCATGAAGTTGATATAAAGAAGTAACTTGAACCTGTTAACCAATATTCCGGGAGCTTGTCTTACACAGTCAGCGCCTTAACCAGTTCGGCTACGGAGGTTTATTAGAAGGCAGACAGATTGAGGAGAATATATTTGGATCGGCTGTCATCAATGAAAAGATGAGTACCCTGATTATGAGATGCAAATTCAAATCTCGTTGGGAGCTTCTTAGTGAACAGGTCCCTATTGGAGGTTAGACGAAAGTAGCTCTGAAGAAAGTCTTAACAATGGATGAATTTAAGCCTCGTTCTAACTAATGCAGTATTTTTGTAATAAATATATAATCAAAACGAAGATGGTACCAACAAACTCTCTTTACAATGCACTTTTAGTCATTTTTGTTTCTCCATTGATAATAATGAAGCTTTTTTTTACTTCATTAACCAACATTTACTGTTCCTAGACCAATTTTATAGCCAATGGAAATAATAATATATTTTTCGCAAATAACTTCTGATAACGTTGGCTCTTGTACAATCTGCGATACTCAAGTAATATAAATGATAATTGTCGCTTGACGTGGCAGCTGTCTTTAATGATCATAAAACTGCAAGCTAGAAATATCAACATGGATATATTAAGTCGGCCGTTGACGCTATATGTCCGTCATAGCAACCTCCTACTTGACCTATCAGAGAAGATAGGGAAGCAACATGAAAGATTTTAAATAGACGCTGCAAAGACAGACAAGATAAATACAGTGACTTCGACTACAACTTGTAAGTACGCATCTAGCCTTGAAAGAAAAAGATGATAAACATATCTTTTATTTATTTATATCTTTTGTTGATTTCTGTTTTCTAGTTTCTGCCATTTTCCATTTCCTTCTTTCTTTCTTTTTTTTTTCAAGGAGAGAGTTGTTGAATCAACAAGATGCATACAATTGTTTCCATGGCATTAAGCCATTCATTATCAGGAATTATTTTCTATTTTCTCTGTTTCAATATTCTACCCATTCTTTTTTGTTCTTTCTCCATCCTATTCTGTTCTTTCTTTCTTTTATTCTTGCACTTTTGTCATACTTTTGTCAGGCTTTCCATCTCTCATCACTCCACAAACTTTCTCCCGTTTCTCTTTTGAATGAAGAGAGGGAGAAAGGCAGACAGTTCGAGAAAGAGAAGTGAATTTTTCACTGCACCCATGTCGCTTCCGAATGTGACACAAGCTCAAGATTTAAAGTGGATTTAACGGCAATATGGTGGAAAAAATTGCTCAAGTTCCCTCGGTAATTCCCCTTTTGGGGACGCCTCAGGCGCCGGGTAATGACTCCAGACCCCTGCCGAAGGGGAGGTACTGCCTGGGGGATGCCCCCGCGTACTGGGGTTTGAGCTTAATATTATTTTGAAACTACTCATCCGAGACCAAAAAGAGAAATCCAAAAACAAGGTATAATTCAGATGTTTTAAATAGTCAACAGAGAAATGCAAGGGAAACAAGGAAATAATCACGTTATTGACAAGTACTATGGTAATTCTGTAGTAAACTTTATGTGGCGGATAAAAAGATTCATTCTAACTGTAGATCTTAGCAACATCGGCATATTGAGATCTTTCATCTTTTCACTTAAAGGAAGCATTTTCTCATTTCTCTTTGAAATATATAAATTGCTAGCATTATTACTCGGGTGCTGTATGAGCATTATTAAATAAAATTTATTAAATAAAATTCATTAAATAAAATTCATTGACTACAAGTAACTGAAATTATGGAAAGTGAAACCGCAGATAAAGAAGGTATTGAATATCAAGAGTAGATATATTTGCCATTCTGAATTTGTTAAAACATTTCGATATTTTATTCCCATTATCGATTATATAAAATATCGTATCTCTGTGTTTTTTTTTTTTTTTTTTTTTTTTATAATTCTAAGATTTTTAAAGGGCTAACTTATCGGTATATTCTTTCTAGAAAAACATTCTAATACGTATATGTTTTTCTATTAGTACATGTACCTACGAATATATATATATACTAAATATGTTAGTCATTCTGTGGAAGGTATGTATATATTATGTTAGGTTGTGTTGTTTCTTAACCCTGTAGACCCCCATGTTAGTTATAGGGCCATAGCCTCATTACTGCTCTGTTATTTAACCCATAGCTGGTGGAAGCAGAGATGGATTCATACTTTTCGTAAGGATATTTATGAATGCAATAGTCTCGTCTGGAATTTTAAATTGGCAAGCTTACTCAACTTTCATGCCAATAAGCACTACTCTAAATGCACATCCTTAGGTTAGGATAGTTTCGTTAATTTAACGACATATCAACTCTTGTTGGATTATGTAATGTCGAAATCTTGAATTAAAAGGTAAACATTGGTTCGGTTTATACTTGAGTCTGCAAGCCTCCCCCCCCCCCCGCGGAAGATGGGCCTTTTGGTAGTGGGTCTGCATTTGGTATGTACTTGGCTCAGTTGACAGGGCATATGTATGCGCGTGCGTGCGTGTACTATGTGTGTGTGTGTGTGTTTAAGAGAGGAGAAGTGAAGCTCAAAATGTGTAAGTGCGATAAATAGATAAATAGACAGAGCTCTGAAGGTATTATCATCTCAAATTGTTTGATTATCACTAAATCGATTGTTTTATTCTCTTTAACAACAATTGAAATATAAGTGCGCGGTAAGCATCTTTATTGAAACAGTAAAAAGTCAGCCGTTCGAATACACATAAATTCCAAGCTTCCGAAAACGTGTTTGTAAGCGCAATGAGGATATAAACTTGAAAAGGTCAAGTTGTAACCTTGTTGTTAAGAGAAACATTTTAAGCAGGCGTTGTATAATAAAGGCTTGTCTCACAGTTTAAAGAAAATTGTTTAATGCAGTTGGATAATATTCATCATAATCGTAGATATTTTGTTTATTTTAAATATGTAATTTGGTAAACTTGTCGACATTACCAGCGAGCTGACGCACTTACAACAATTATGTCATAAGCAAAGTGTTGTTAAATGCAATTGATTATTTACAGAGATGGAGCAGAATCTATTCAATCACATACTCGAACGTAATACAGCGTCCAGTCTTATTTTTCTGTCGGGTGGATGGCTCCTACTAACATATTTTTGCTTTAGTTTGAATATTTGGTTGCATTATTATTTTCGTTATTTGGATTTGGATCCCCCCCACATCATTTCATTATATATAATTTTTATATTTTTGTAAAAAAAAAAAAAAAAAAAAAAAACGAGAAAAATAATAAAATAAAAATTGCAAATATCCATAAATTTTTACATCATTGGGTTTTAGTAGATTCTCCTGTGAGTTTGTGGCATTTTGGTAAATGTAGGATTGGGTGAAGAGCGGTGTGTTCTTGTGAAGAGTGAGTAAATTGTAACGAATGAATGGGTCGCGAATCAGATTAGCTACCAGCCTCATCCCACTTCCCTTCGGCCTTGTGCCAAAATTGTACGTAAAATACAATAAATATACACACTCGATGTTTTATAAGGCTGTGTTTAAAGTAGAGTTCTATGCATACATTGGACCAGATGCTAAAAACAGTCAGACCTCCTCACGAGGGAGAAGGATTGTCTGGGGAGACGGGCATACATAGACTGGAAATAATGTTATGCCTCAAAGCCTAAAGGTAATCCCTTGCGCAAGTCTTCGTGCTGGGATCAAAGTGTCGTATTTGCCTTCGGGTGGATAAACTATATTTTATTTCTCAATCGTCTGTCTGTCTTCGTACAGAGTGCAATTCAGTTGTGGCTCGGTCAACGGACGGAGCGCAACTGTATAAATATAAAATATTATTTGATAACAGACGTCCGCGGCAGTATCTCCCTCACTGCATTAAAGAAGAGGGACGGTTGTGGGAGCTGGGCTATTTTGGGGCCTGGCTCTGTGTTCACACATTCGGGCTCCTCACATTAAACTGAACTTCTGTTACATCCTGCTAGCGGGAGGCGACTAGAAAATACAATTGTTTTTCTGTGTTCGAACAGATGAACAACAAATAACCTCCCAACCTCGCGGCAACACCTCCCTCATTGCACGAAAAGAGTATAGGATCGGTGGAATATCTAGGCCATCGCAACGTTGGTTTCCAGGTCTGGGCAATTTTTGGCCTTGGCACATGTGGATGCGCTTGGGATCCCCACTTTAAACTGGTCTTGTGCCATATTCCGTCACCGTGGGCGGACGAGTAAATATCAAGTGTGGTATCCGTTCTCGCTTCTTCATAAAATTACGAGGGATGCCTGGTTCCGGGGATACCAACCCTGCGACAACACCTCTCTTATTGCACAAGAGTAGATGCTACTGGAATACCAGCGCCAGCGTGACATTAAAACAGATTTTGTGGTGCATTTTACCCTCTTGGGGATATAGGTAAGTATCAGCAAAACAAGCGCGGAGAGAATCGTTAAAGCTGTTGGCTACTCGCATGAAATATTTAAGATACTAATATTATATTCAACATTAAATTTTTTTATACTACATTTCACCCAATACAAAGCTCGATGACCACTCAAGGTAGATAATTATAATCAAGAAAACGGTGATGATGAATGAGATGTGTGATACGAATGGAAGAAAAATGATTATGAGGATAACGAGGAAAAATGGCGATTGACCCTTGACTTGGAGAGGTCACGTTTGAAGTGTTCAGGGAAGTAACTACGTGAGAGCCTGTCCCACAAAATGACAGTTTTGGGAAAAGAAAAGCTAGGTAGAACTTTCTTCTTACATTTGGAACATAGAAAGGATGATTCTATTCGGTGGAAATGGCAATGCAAGTCTGATCAGCAAAAGTCTGCACTTTTTAAACTAGAAATGTAAACATTTGCCATGGGAAAGGCAACAGAGTAGAGATAGGCTTGCAACGTTGCAGCTGTGGGGAAAGAGATTGCTGATTGGAAAATAAGTCTTTCCCGACGAGACCGTGTAAACGATTTTTAACTCTATCAAGGTTGAAAAGTGGGGATTAAACAGTTCCAGCCTAGATATGTTTGCAATACTCCATTTTTGTCTAATCTATTCTTGGAACGATATCTCATATCGGAAAGAGTCAAATACTTCCTGTAGTGATAGAATGAGAAGATTATTTTTCCAATATCTTTGGTAATAGTTTGAATATAGTAGTTCCACTTGAAATCTGGAGTTTAAATGTCATGATGTAGCAAGCTGAAATCTTCCTTACAGTTTTATGTGAAGAAAGATGTTCTGGTTTTTGGAATCATGCATTTTGTTGAACGATCAAGTTTTTAGCTGTTCCTTATAAACAGAAATAAAATTATTCATTCAATTCATGTATTGATTCTTTTAAATACTCAGTATTTTAGTTATAGTTGTTGTAGTTAGAAAATAATAATCGTTTTATTCATGAAGTATTTTTAGTTAATCGACACACGTGAATTAATAGTAATTATTGTAATCTAAACAAGTACTAATATCAAATTAAAGCAATATCACAGAATTAATATTATTACATTATTTTTATTATTTTAAATTTTCATTAGAGCATGTATTGTTAACCATTAATTTGTATTTCCTTCATTTTATTGCTTTTCATCGCTTCGACTAAGACTGTGTTTACCGTCATCAGTAAACAGCATACAAAAGTTCTCGGTGAGATTCGATCTCGCCTTCCATTTGTGTTGGAAAGCTTCTTTTTCAGTTCATTTTCTTTCGTATAACTACATCCCCTTGATATAAGTCATCTTTCTTTATTAATTACAATTACACCTGGTCTTTTTCAAATTCTGATTTATAAAGTTATACATATAATAGAGGATATTTTTAGAAACTTATAATTAATACCGGGTTTTTATTTTGGTTTTCATAATTAAGACCGGATATTTTTAAAACTCAAATTATTAGCCAAATTTATTACATATCAAGTCCATACTAACAAATAAAAAACGCAAACATTTAAAAATATCTGAGAGGGTAACCAAAATTTTCAAGTTCCAAGCTGCGAGTCTTCAATGAAATTAGATTTCTTACTGTTTTCCACTGAATTTTTCGCAACATTTTACCATATTATTGCAGAAATAATTTGGATTATTTGTTTACTCCAAATTAAAGTTTTTTCTCATTTGTAACTACTATGAAAACACGGATGTGGAAGCTACGTATTTGTAAAATCCAAAATTGAAATATTAGGCGGGAGATTTGGATAAACCCAGAAATTGGCCAGTATGACAAATTATAGATTATTATAGTTTTTATTCATTTCATTAGAAAAACATATAGTTGGGAAGTACTTTTGTCTGGAGGTATCAAGCTAGTCAGAAAAGAAAATTTTGACGGCTGACTGTTTATGAATAGTTACCTATAGTTACCTCTCCAAACTGGTCTGAAATTTTCATGGAAAAAGCTAGGGGTATCCTAATTTGATGGTGGATATGTAGTTTTTCTTTACGTGGGAACATAGAGACCACTTTGTTCTGAATGATGCATTAACGAATTTCCATAATTAATTTTAAGTTTAGCCTACGCAGAAAAAGCGAACTTGGGAAATGTTAATACAACAAGAGTATTTTTCATGCTGGGATTTCGGATTGGTTGAGGGTGGATGTTTGTATGATGTAAGAGGCGCAACCTCGATTTCTTGGGTGATGATAAAAGAGAATCGAGCCAATAGAATGAAGTATCAACATGAAAGGTTGGACAAAGAGGCAGTCATCTAAATTTGGAATATCGTGGGGAATATTCGATTGAGAAACAAAAAATTATTAATCAGAAACCCCGAGTATCTACATTTTATCTATCCACATATCTCTATAATCTCTTTGATTTTCTTCCTCAGAGATAAACGAGAAAGTTTGGGCAGAAAGTTTATACAGCTGTAACTCGGGCTACGAGCTGCTTGACGACTGCTTTGACCTGACTTCTTTGCAAGAAAAATGTTTGCTTGAAGAATTGAGGGGAATAAATAAATTCTAATTTCAGAATTTCCAGTCAAGTCAAATTGCCGACTACTTTTCTTTGAAAGCATGATACAAAATTTCCCTCTCTATGCCAGTTTCACTTTCCTTTTTCTTCGTTATTTATTGTTCTGAAGAATAGCTATATCGACGTTAGCGAAAAACCAAACACATCAACCGGGGAAACATTACTTAAACTTTGCAAACCTAACTGAATAGATACCGTGTTTTTATACTTTTAAACTTACTTTGTTTTATCATTGAATTGAGTACACTCAACTTGTCAGACGTTTCTACCAACTCCACAAATATATATATTCATATCAAGAATACATAATGTCGGTAGATGGGGCAGACTGATAGAGACAGATCAGGCCAACAAGTGAGGATATTATAGTCCTCGTGTTGGATATGAGTTTGGAATTTTTACCATAAGTTCTCAGTACGGCTGAGATTAGGCAGGCCGTGGTATTTTCTTCAAGGTAGATAAGTTTACCAGGTGTACTCAGTTCGTTATTATGTTGAAGATCAATCGATTGGCCTATGGGCGTATGGTTGCATAACTCTACTATTTCTAGTTATTACTTGTTATCCATTACTTTGTGCATTCAATACAATAGATATAAACATTTTCCATACAATCACACACAATGACATTCCTTATTCCATGTTTAATTGTTGTCATAATGACGTGCAATTAATACCATTCTTCCCAGTATCTACAACTATCAGACCCAAAGATACCAAATTTTTCATTCATTCAAACCACATTGTCATAATGCAATAATTATGCTATTGAACGAATTAGACGAGTTCTCGCTTACTATTTAACGAAACGTGTAACTTTTTATCCGCCCCATGAAACCAAATTGTTTATTCTGGTCAACTGTTGAATAACATCATTTGTTATATTAACAGCAATATTTTCCCTATCGCACAAAATTTGAAAAATGTACCTTTATTACTGTGGTGGATTTTCTCAGTTGCCTCGCTCCGGGTTTATAGAAATCATTCGAAAAGTGCTGTATATCTTTATGGCATCGTAAGCAGCACTTTTTGAATGCGCAAGTTCAGAAGATATTGTTTTATATGCATATCCTGTCCAAATATATATTATTTAAAAGGGCATAAAATGTACGTAATTTTTGTATCATGTTCTGCAAAAAATATATAAAAAGAAAATTAGTGTTTATCATAAAATCAGTATGCATATACTTCATCTTCAATTAACTGACACCACTGGATGTGCATGCATAAAATAGATGCAAATATAAATTTATATCTACCTGTGTGTGTGTGTGTGTGTGTGTGTGTGTGTGTGTGTGTGTGTGTGTTGAGAAAGGCATGATTGAATATTCAGAGCTATAATGTATACCTTCTCCCAAGAAAAGGTACGAAAGAGTCTATCACCTGTGCAGAATGTAAGCACGTATACATTTCAAAGGCTGATTTGTCTAGTCACACATATTACAACAATGGCAACACAATCTATCACTATGTTGCCCAGTTTGATTTCATTTGCAATTTATGCAAAAAAGTGTGCAGGTTAGAGAGTAGACATATCTGGTATTACATGTCACAGCATCATGATACCAATGCTATAATCTTGCTTGCAAAACCTGTGGCTTAAAATGTAGGTCACTCGCTCGATCAATGCGTCACCAGACACATTATCAGCAGCAACAATAAACAATAAAGTCATGCAAGAAGTTGTACTCTAGTACTCTAGTATATATATATATATATATATATATATATATATATATATATATATATATATATATATATATATATATATACTATTTTATATTTATGCAAGTTAAAAAGTTTATGTATTCAAGTATATTTAAATAGAAAATAATCTAAAAATAGCAAAATAAAGTAAACATCTCATACGAATTTCCGAAATAGATACCTCTTATTTATTTATGCGGAAGCTCTAATAGATAAAAAAAACACAATAACGTCATTGGATAGAACAAGTTTTCAGCTACAAAATGCTAATAACACACAATTACCACCATTGTATCTGAGTATCTCCGAGGCTATTCATTTCGTAGGTTGGCATAGTCATTCGGAACATGCCTTGCTGTCGTTACTATTCAAATGCATTATCCGCTGCATAACTGTGCTCAGTCAACTGTTTACCTACGTAAACATTCAGCAAGCGTCGACGAATGTCAAGGGGTGTTAATTTTTTTCCGTGGGAAGGTGTTTAATAGCACACTTCCGTTTTGTATGCACTTTCGTGCCAGATTGCTATTTCTAATAAGTTAAAAAACAATATGGGTTACGGGCGGAAAAATTCAACCTACGCTGATATACTACCAATATTCCTCTCTAACACTGAGGGCCAAAACTCGGCGGTATTACTTTCAGAGCGACCCTCATAAATTATGATAGATGATTAGCGATAATTATAACTGCCTGGTAAATTAAACTGAGGGAAGCGGAAATTTCAAGAGCGCTCTTGTAATTTTGTTTATAAGTAGTAGTGAACCAACCACCAATATATATATATATATATATATATATATATATATATATTTTTAAGTAATTCATCGAATCTGAAACCTCAACAGAATGCAGAAAGCGCAGCACAGCCGTTTCGTCCTATATGCGCATCCACTGCCGAGAATTGAAATCCTGACAGTTAGGTTGTCAAGCAAACATCATACCAACTGTTCCAACGTGCCTCGTGATTAGTGAATTGGAATATTAACACATATCATCTTCAATGATTTCCATCCTTTGTGATGCAAAGATTGATGCGCTTTCCAAGATTCACTTGAACTCGATGCAATAATTTCTCATTGGCGTCAATTAACACATTCACTCTTCATGCGTTCAATCACGCGTGTTGCATCTGTGATTTTCATTGAGTATACCTTCTTCTTCAGCAGATCCCAGAAAAAGAAGTCAATTCTTTCGACAAAACCATGTTTAATCTGTGGAGGTAAAATATCTAATTAATGAGATTTCCCATCTATCCAAACCTTATATATATATATATATATATATATATATATATATATATATATATATATATATATATATATATATATATATATATATCTGTGTGTGTGTTTATCTAAACAAATTAATTATTTTATAAACACTTCAAGATACCGTCTCCTACTAACATAAGTCAGATCAAATATTAGTAGATAATAACAAAGTACTATACAGCAACCACTGTAAAGAAGAAGTAAACCTTTTAGAAGCCATTATTATGTAAAAGGAACAAACAATATTAAATAAAATATCTTTCATCTACTTGAGAATTGTGAATAAAATATTTAATATGTGCAAAATATTAAGAATACACAGAAATATTCTATACATTTCTTAAATGTTACACATGTCGTCACTTTAGTCTGATTCAAATTCCTGTACTGAAGAAAAAATGCCAGGATGTAAGCAGCAAAACAGTACCTGTGATATCACCAAGCTCTGATTGTTCCCCATTACATTGCCGGAATACTAGGTACAAGAAAATGATGACTCTGTCCTATCTTTTTTTGTTTTACACACGCGCGTGTGTGTTTATGTGTACACTAACACAGAGAATACAGAAGAATACTTACACCAGTGTTAAATGCGAATAAAAGGAAAAAATTGACAAAAATGTCAGCAGTAAATAGCTGATACCCCCTGAGGAGTGGACGGACAGGCCCACCTACGAAAATCTGGAGTCAGGATGCTGAAGGTGACATGTCAGCTACATGACAAACTTATACTCAAATTAATCATATATATATATATATATATATATATATATATATATATATATATATATATATATATATATATCGACCGAGGTGAGTCTGATATATCAAGACTGGAGTATAAATGACAGTCTTGTATTTAATTACAAAGGAAGTATTAGTTTGAAAGTTAATATTTTAACCGCGCCAAGCTCCGACAGAGCCAATAAAAACTATCCCTTTTCTAATAATCTCGCCGATCAGAAAAAATAATGATCAAACAAACAGGGAACTGAATGAATAATTCGTATAATTAGCAAAAAGGGAAACACATCCGGTGCACAGTCAGAAAACAGTACCACGACTAGATGATTGATATATATATATATATATGGATAGATAAATAGATAGATAGATAGATAGATAGATAGAGAGAGAGAGAGAGAGAGAGAGAAAGAGAAAGGAGGGATAATTAATGGATTTTTTTTTAATCCGTCATATTTATATGTCCCCTACGTAGAGCTTCACAGATAAGCAAGGAGGTTAGGAGGGTACATACTTTTTAAATTTGCTCGAGTGCGTAAGCCGGTAGAAGAAATAATCACTCTTTCAAAAAACAGATCGTCTACTCAAATATTGGTACCAAACTAAAAATAACGTTTGAAGCAATAAAATGTCGGATTAAAAAAATGAAATCCATTAATTATTTACAAATGTATTTATGTTTTTTGATACAAAACTGTGTAGATATGGCTTTTCTAGAAGATCTAAATGAGTGAATATGCTTTAAGGTAAATAGAACCTTGCTTAGCTGTAAGGCATTCCTTAGCCGAGTAGTGAAAACACTCCAGATGAGACAGTGGTTCAAATCCTGCCGGAGGATACATTTTATTTGATAATTTTTCTCGAATGTGCAGGATGGTAGACGAAATAAACATAGTCTAAAATGAAAACGTAATATCTATTCAAATACGGGTATCCACTAAAAATAACGTTTGAAAATTCCGTTGTATTCACTTCGCACTAATACTGTCCTCCTTGGGATAAACTGGGATCTCGAGGAGAAGGACAAATCTAAACTTAAAAAACCGTCTAGAAGACAGCGACGGGGAAACCACTTCGCTCTTTGTCCCAACTGGCAATTCACAAATAATAAACAAAAGGAATTTATTATATCTATTATTTATTATCTATATGCTAAAGAGACATGTTATTTAAACAATGATCGTATTGGTGTTCTATTAAAGAAGATACGTATTTTAAAGGATTTAAAGAGCCATATCAGACTAAAAATGGAATATTGCAGCCATATCTGGGCTGGAGGTGACCTATCCGCACTTAACCTGTCTTGATAGGGTTCAAAAGCATCTAAGCGGCCTTGTGTGTGATGAATTATTTTTCACCTGACAATTCCTTTCCCACAGACATAATGTCGCGAGCCCCTCGCTGCGCTATCTTTATTTACATGCCATGTGCTCTGACGCGTTACATTCCTTAGTCCCACCCCCTGACCTTTATAACTGGAACCCGCAATGTCATGTACACAAGTGTGAATCATAAGTAAGAAGTAAATTCTATTTGATCAGCTTCTTACCGAGAACTGTTGCATTGTGGAACAGACTCCCGACAGCATGTTTTCGCAATCACTACAATCTTGATCTCTTCAAGTCTAGGGTTACCCGTTTTCTTTCCTACACAACTCCATTGAACTTCTCTTTTTGCCTTTTCTTACGCTTGTACAGCACTACACTTTAACCCTCTACATTGAGTGCATCTTGGGCCTTGTCTTGGGGAATATTAGTATTAAAAAAGAAGATAAAATCACAGGCATGCACCCAATCCAATCGTCAAATTAACCAACAAAATTTTCGTTGTGAGAGACATTCAAACTTTTTAGTAGAAAAAATATCAAGGATGGACTGCCTTTTCTTTATGACGTAGTCCGTTACCAAGAAATACATATAATGGGAAAAGCTTAAGACTGCTTAGCCAGACCAGACGGCGATTACAAATTAGCTTAAAGGGTGTGGAAGTGGGGAAGTATTCATTCACTCGAGTCCAGTTAATAAGCAAGCCAAGATTTAGATCCTTGAGGCAGTGAAATCTAACAGAGACCATGAACAGCTTTTTACGTCATGTGACGTCATTTGACTGGAACGGATTTCCCGTCCCAACAAAGAAGTCTTGTTATGTCATCTGCTCGAAACATATTCCATATTTCTACTTGTAATACGTTTCGTGTATGTTTACAAATTTAGACCGTGATGTAGTTGTGATAATCTTGGAGAACATACTGAAGGAAAAGTTTTTTTCTGTTTCCACTATTATTTAAAGATAATTTACCTGCGGGCATGTGGAAACGGAAATTTAGTGCATTGCTAAAGATAGAATTTTTGTTTTATCTTACGCTGCACCTCGATGTGGATATTTTGTTCCATTTCCTATGACTTTTCAGTTGGTAATCTAATTTTATATATATTAGGTACCACCACTGATTCGTTAAAAATGAATAAAGTATGATGAAAAAATGCCACAAACTTAATAAAAAAGAATTTCTATCGTCAACATTTTTATGTTATTATTAAGAGGAAAGACCAAAGGATATTTTTGTTATCAAATTATATTTTTTGATCATTTTTAGAACTTTCGAATTTTTTTTTTGGTGGGGGTGGGTGTGGGTTTGGTGTTGTAAAAATTAGTATAGGAAATTTTAGCGTCTTTTTGTGGTGAAAAACACAATGATTTGGAAATTCTTGTAGAAATCATGTAATTGTCGGATT
>CAHIKZ030000697.1:527500-560000 GCA_903632075.3 Acanthosepion pharaonis | reverse complement strand
CTTTTCATAATAGAGTTGTTGAAACTGGCTCAGGCAAATTCAATTCAAAATTCAACTGGTGAAACAAATAAGCAAAATTTTGTTCATCGTTCTCATAATATGAGTCGGGCTAACAAATTTCTACCTAAACTATAAAGAATCTTAAATCTTTCTATGTATTTTTCAAGATACATAGCTCTGTTACAACTTCATAACTTAAAATTTGATTTACATAAATGTTGGGCTTCATAACAATTATTGTTATGTTTAGTAGTTATTGAAAAATAAATTCCATATTTGTTGTTTAACAATATTTATTTCTTACATACGGGTTGCGCATTTCTCTGCCTCATCATCTATTATGAAAGTCCTGTTCCTCTGTTATCTTTTTATACCGTTTTTCAGCGCATGCGTGTTGAGGCCATCGCTTACTTCCGTTTTTTCTTACTATAACATCTTGTTGGGAAATTTGTTCCGGCTTTCCCACATCAGAGGGCTGAGGTTAAAAAATTTGCGACAAAACGCGAATAAAAACAGCAAGATTAGAGCGGACAAATTCTCTCTTTTAGGCGGATGAATAAAGTAAAACTCCTGCTCGGTGTGTAACAATGAAAGACGAAAGTGTTTATTTACGTATATAGAAAAAAAAGGGGTAAAGGGATAAAAAGACAATTAGGAGAGAAAGAAAGGGAAAAGTTTTCTTCACAGTTCTCGCAGAGTAGGAAAATGTTGGTAGATATAGGAATTCTGCAGTTGAGTGAGTTCATAGGTCGACGACAAAAGTAGGTGAAAGGAAGCAGCTTTCAACTGCTTTAATAGTGGGCCGACGTTCTCGACAGCCCTTTAGTAGGTAGTTCTTCTTTGGTTAAAAGTGGTTCCGAAGTAGACTGGTGCTCTCTATCGCCGACCTCACAGACGGTGGGCCGAATTCTCACTGTCAAATAAGCGAAGATTCTCCAAATTTATGGAGATTTAGGAGGCTCAGAAGGATTGGGGACTATTCCCTCTAAAATCGTTATACAAATTTCCTGGCCCCTTCATTGGTCAGAAAATATATTCTTTGTTAGAATTTAATTTGAGAACAATATTTTACAAGTTCACATTTTCGCTATTTTCTGACTAACGAGAGAGCTGGAAAATATAAAAATGAATTCCACCACCATTATTCTTTATGGGGCCATAAAGTCTGGGGGAAACCTCACACCATGTTCACTCCAACCTGTTTCCATTACTTTCAAAACCTGCTCCCAGAGCCCTGATTCTTATCAGAGATAAGAATGTGTTTTCTGACCAATAGAGAGACCAGGAAATCTGTACAACGATTTTGGGGGGAAAAGTCCCCGATCATTCTGAACCACCCAAATCTCCATAAATGCCATAGAGCTACACCGATAAATGATTTTATTCCTTCACCAGGTGAGCTCTTCTACAATCGAAAACTTGGCAGTAACATACCAATGAAATGCACGAACCATCAAGCAAGGAAAGACGAAATAGCAAACCGCCTATACCAAGGGCAATCAACACAATAATTATATCACGGCCAAAACATTAGGGAGTTTCTCATACTCTGTGTGAGACAACCTGTCCGCGTGCAAAACCAGAACACTGGTAAATGGACCGCTGCAATTGTAAAACGGACATACAGGGAACCAAGATCCTATGTAGTACAGACAGCGATTGGACAGGCCATCTGCCGCAACCGACGGCACCTAAAGGAAGACCATCCTAGCTCCCCACCAGACGTCTGCACCAACAAGATCAGCCTGGAAGACAGTCACTTACCAGTCAACACCGACTTACATACTCAGAGATTAGACACAAGGTCAGGTCGAATCATGACCCACCACCACCACCACCACCACCAAATACAACTTATATCCAGGCATTACGCAAAACTCCAGGCGGAAAGAGGGATGTCATGTTTTGGAATTGTCTCCCTTGTAGAACTCTTCTCTAAAAATAAAGTGGTCACTTCAAATATGGCTGGCTATCACCATCAATCTTCGTGTTATATCAATTTGTTTACACCCTTGTCTTCATAAGCGGCTAGTTTTCTTCTGGTTTCCTTCTGATCTATTGGGGATTGATTTTACTGGGCATGGCTTTGAATTTTCTGGAGTTCAACAGTTCTGTTAAGGAATTCACATCTGCCTTGAGTGTTGTCGCTCTTAACGAAAGTAAAGCGAGACATGGTTCTTCTTCTGTTTCCTTGCATTTTATAAGGTTTTTTTCATTGTTTAAACATGTCTCTCAATGTGTCCGTGCTCTCTTGGATAGTGTGGAGATGATGTTTTGATTTCGAATCAGTATTCATCCGCTATTCTCCCGAAATCCCTTGATATTGGGTTCTATTGTCACATATAAGTATTCCTTGTTCTGGCATTATTTCCTGTATTGTAGAGCTGATGGTATCAGCTTTTATGTTTTATTTTAATTTCCGAACTTTTGGAAATTTAGAATAGTAGCAGACTATGATTGGATACCATTCTTGGTCTATTATAAAAAGGTCTTGGTCTATTATAAACAAGATCTACTTGGTATGTCAGGAGATATAATTTATTTTTGTTGTGTATTCTGATATTTCTGGCATGTATGACATTTTGAGTGTGTTTTCTGTCTTTGTATATGCCTATCCAGTAAACTGCAGATTTTGTCTTCAGTTTGCATTTTTCTGTACCCTTGTGGCCTTGGTGTATTTTCTGGAGGATTCCTGGTTGTAGTGTTTTGGTTATTATTAATCTTGAGCCAACAAATAGGACCCCATTTTCTAATGATAAGTCATCTCTGAGAGAATAGTATTGGCGTATTACTGGATGTATCTGGTATTGTTTTCCTGGTCACCCTTGTGTAACTTGTGAGAGAATTTGTAATTCTTGTTCTTTACTGGTCTCTTCTCTGATCTGTTCTAATCTGTTGGTGATGACTCTAACAATCTGCTGTATTTTGATGCCCATATCTTTTATTTTGTATTTATCGTTTTCAGATAGACGCGATAGGGCATCAGCTATCACAATTCTTTCTCTGGTCAATAGGCCAGAGTAATGCATGTAGTCATTGTACTCTAGCTGGAGCCATGTGTAGGTTCTTTTTATTAATTTGCTCTAATGGGCGTTGATTGCTTTCTACGATAAATTTTCTGCCATGTAAGTAGTTATGAAATTTTTCGCATCCGTATACCACCGCCAGTAACTCTCTTTCGATGTGTGCATATCTGGTTTTTGCTGAAGTTAGTGCCTGTGACGCAAATGCTATTTGTCTCCCCTCCTACACTAATGCTGCCCCTAGGTCTATGCTAGATGCATCTACCTGTAGCATTACTGGCTTTTCCCTATCATAGTAGCGGAGATCTGTTTCTTTGCATAATAGCTCTTTAAGTCTATCAAAGTTTCGCTGATGGGATGATGTCCATTGAAAACATATATCTTCCTTCATTACTTCTCTTATGTTAGACGTATGGTCATATATCTTTGGTATGAAAGAGCTCATATAATGAATAATACCAAAGAAGCTACGGAGTTCATTTTTATCTTTTCGTGTCTAAATTTTTGATATGGCTGTGACCTTTTCTAGGTCTGATCTAATTCCGTTGGGTGTGTATATTAGCCCCCAAACCTTACATTCATCTTGCGTTTATCAACACCTTACATTCCCAAAGCATTTATCAATATTCAGTATGATGCCAGTTTTCCGGCTATTTTCCATTGCATCCTGAAGGTGGAGGCCGTGTTCCTTTTCATCATTGCCGTGAATCTGTATTACGTCTGCAATTACTATAGCGCCTCCGCAAGTTTTGTATGATTCGTCAATTTTTTGCTGAAAAATATCATGACTAACTTTGAGGCCAAATGCGGAGCTGAAATTAGTGACGAGAGTGTATTCTGTTTCGAGCTTGATATTCCAGCATCCATTATTAGCCCCTAGCTTTCTAAAACGTTTGGATCCTGAAAGTTCCGGTGTGATGTCCTCTAGTGTTGGTGTTGAGTAATGCCCTCATTTTATGGCTCGCTTTAAATCTTTGGGGTCTACGATTTTTCTCTGACAACGATTGAGTTTACCCAGTCCGTCGGTTGATTTATCTTTACAATTATTTTATTTTTTTCCCATTTCTTTTATTTTCTCTCTTAATCTCTCTTTGAGCTCTAGGGGAGTCTTTCTTTGAGCATGGACCACAGGCTTGAACGTTGTGTCCGTGACTATGTGGTATTCAAAATCTTCAAAAGACCTGACAGTTTCGTCGAAGCATTCTGGATACATCTCTATTGGGTGTGTTTTGTCTTTAATAGGAGGTCGTTGTTCTAGTGGAGTTTCTTTATTCGCTTGGACTTGTTAATGCTGAGGTTTGCTGTGATCATTTAAAATTTTTCACACCTGTTTAGTTCAAGAATTGATGGCCCTTCAGTGTTTGTTACAAAAAAGTACAGCTGATGTTTTTTTCCTTTGTGTGACCCTATCATTTTTGTCTTGCCAAATTGTTTAATTTCACTTCCCCCATTTTTTTTTTAATCATTTCACCCCAAGCAAGGCAGGAGTGCCACTAGTACGCGGTAGGTTACAGAGTGAAAGTGAGAGAAAAGACTGGGTATGCGGGGGATTAAGGAAAGGATAAAAGATGAACGGGGTTCACGACAACAGAAGATGGCGATTGACGTTATATTTAAATTTTTGAAGATTGTAGTTATCAGGGAAGCGAGTAAACGGAAGGGATTTCCACTCTCGGGAGGTGCGAAAAAAGAAAATGTTGGAGTAGAAGTGGCGGTTACATTTAACTATTTCAACAGTAAGTGGTGGGACCTAGATGCCAATCTAGTAGCACGCTTAAAATAACCAGGTAAAAAAGCTTGTCAGTGAAGTTGAAATAAAAATATTTCTAGAAAAGACAGGAGGAAGCCACATCACGTCTGTGAGAAAGTGGCTGAAGTTGAGATGCCAAATCAGGATCGATTACATTGCAGATACTTCTTTGAATTTTATCAAGAACCTCGAGATGAATAGCAGGGGAACCAGACCAGACATGGCAACAGTATTCAATGCAAGGACGAATAGTAGATTTGTAAATGTGCAAAATAGACTAACGTGGAAATCCTTTGGTCAGCCTCTGCGAGCTGGTCTCCAACTGCAACTCCAAACTCTCTTGAAACTCTTGAAAAGCTCTGTTGAAAACTCTCTGAAAACTGACTAGCTGCTTCGAGACGTTTGTTTATATGGACACCGACCAACTCCGATGCGGGGGCCTGTCGTGGTTTGGGTTCCTTGACAATTCTTAATCCCAACAAGAATCCTCTTTGTTCTTAGGCCAGGAAAATTAATTACTTCCCATTTTTGGAAGATTAATCGCTTTCCACTTCGGGTTTCCTCCCTCGTCCGCGAGGGAAGGTCGGAGGAGAGTTATCCTCCTAGACTCTTCCTCTCTCACATTGGTATCTCATACCAATCCTATCAGTGGGCGTTAATAACTTCTCCATTTTTCTCATACATTCACCCATGCTACCACTTAGCCAATGATCTCTCGGCAGTGTGGGTGTAGCTAGACCGACCCTCTTAGAATTATTCCAGAATTTTGTTTACAAAATTCTTTTTTTTCTTTTTTCCTTTTCCTTCGGTCAAAACATTTACAAATCCCAGATTGCCAATTAATTCTTTATCACATCCCAAATCCATTTAGCTCGGACCTCTACTGACTCATTAATCATTGTCAAAAAACCCGACATTCGGTTCTCCGCCAGTCAACCTTCAACTGGGTGGTCGTGTTTACCTGATAATTGAATTCTTTATTTTTCTCATGTCTTAAAATTCTCTTATCACCAGATGCTCATTTTCGAGACGCTATGTCTGACGTCAACCGTTTGAATAAGTAGTAATAATGATCCCCTTTTCGATTTTCCTTCTGATGTCAGATTGGGGATATACCAGATGGCTTCCTTCGCTGGAACCAGGAAATAAAGTTAAATGGTATCTCTGAAAGATAATTAATACCTATTCTCCGTGGTGGTCTCAAGCTGAAATTCTTTTTATGGTCACATGCGTTGGGTGGCTTTGTTTTTCTTTCAGAATTCTGTTTCGTTTGGCGCGTCACCCCCTTATCGTGACATTAATTAATTTTGACAGAATCACAGTCTCGCTTTTTCTTACGGATTTTCTGTCTTTTGCGAAAAGTATCTTTTTTTGTAAATAAAATAAATTCTTCTTTTTAATGTCGCTCAGTCTATCTTTCGATATACCTCTTTCTCGCCTTAAGTATTTCCCGTTTTTAATTTCTATGGTTAATCAGTTAGCCAATTACCATAGATAAATAGTGTCACAGAGAGCAGTTTGGTTTTGGAGGCATTTCCTGCTCCAGTTAACCACTGATTAGAGGTACTTTTCAAGAGCAGAGGCCAGGTTAATTTTGTCAGCTCTGACGGATTTGCTGTTGAGACAGGAGTAAATGGTAGTGTCATTTGCATAGATGCCTACTTGAAAACTGATGACATCAGGGAGATCATTGATGAAAACCAGAAACAGCGAAGGTCCAGGATAGAGCCTCGGGGGACACTCGCGTTCGTGTGAAAGAATCTGGAAGTAAGCCCGTTCAGAACAACCTTCATTTCACAATTTGATGGGAATGATTTAATTAAATCAAACAATCGTCCTGTAATACTGTAGTCCTGAAGCTTAGTAGAAGACCAGCATGCCAAACCCTGTCAAACGCCTTTGAGATATCTGGATCCACAGCTGGAGTTTCGCCCTTATCAAGAACTTGATATACATATTCAGTAATGGCCGGATGTACGTCAGCGGTAGACCAGGCAAAGCGGAATCCATATTGTTTGTTAGAAAGTAGGTCGTGAGTCGAGTGTTGAATTAGAAGAGAATTTCCGAGTAAAGTATTCAACCTTATCTGCTGTAGATATCAGGAATTCGAATTGATTGAATAGAGGAGGGATTGAGAATTTGCTTTTATTCATCATACTCTTGCAGAGCCGCCAATAATCTCTTGAACCGAACTTGCGAGATGCTATACGTTGTTTCATTCTATCAGAAAACAGTAAGTTCGCTTCATTGTGGACACGCTTGCACTCCTTACGAGCAGAGAAAAAAGACGTCTGTTGCAATCAAACGTGTCGCTCTGGTACAGCCGGAAGAAGTGATTCCTGTAGACTATAGTGACCGATCAAGCAGGAGATAACGAAGATGAACGCTGTTTAACTAGGTATTTGCTTGCTGGAATGAAAGCCTCGATGCCGGCTTTCACTCAGGGGACCTCAGACGCGCATTTTTTAACAGGATGATTACAATCTTCATTCCAAGGGACGTCACGAAGGAAATCACGGTACGAGTCCCAATCTGCTCGTTGATAACAGAAAGATATTCTGTTGGTAGGAGGTTCATGGCTAGTGGTGGGGGCGGAAGATGTTTACAGACATTACTGCGTGATCATAGTTGCCAAGAGGGCAGAACTGCGTAGTACAAGAGTCAGGGATAGAGGTAAAAAAGAGATCGAGAAAAGAAGCGTTTCGGTCAGGGTTACTGGGGGAACGCATGGGGAAGTCAACCACTTGCGTGAGATATTGAGTGATTGGAGAAAGAAAGGTTAAGGGGTTTAGGTGTTTTTTGTTGAGATTGTTTAGGTTTATATCTTTGGTTGCTTATAGTCATGTTGTGTTATATTGGTAATGAAATGCCTCGGCTAGTAGTAGCAGTCGGTCATCTAATGCAACATGTATAGGAGAGGAACTGGGACAGACTGCAACATAGTGTGGCCTCGGGGTTTCCTACCGGAAGTGCTTGCAAAGACACATTTCCATGCGCGATATGGCACTGAAAGAACCCCGATATTATGCAACTGTTGATCAGAGCAGCCTCTCAAGACTCTACAGGCTTCCAACTACCAGTCGGGGGCAGCAACCAGAAAACTGCCAACCTGGTAGCCTCAGTATGAAGAGCCGTTGCCACCATCCACACATATCACAAAAAACATCATGTCAGCACCACTATTAAGGCCTGAGAAAAGAAAAAAAACCGGGGACCCCTTCCTAAACAGGAAACAAGGGATGTACCTCTACACCTGTTCAAGAGAAAGGGATGAAGTATGGACCGGGCGATAGGAGAGCCTATCTACTCCTATTGAGGAAAAAAACAGAAATCAATCCCGGGTTTGACTTTCAGATAAATTATTTCAAAAATTGAGATTTGTGCCAGTGGTTTTTTGTTTTCGGGGAAAATATTCCTGTATAAGTTTGAAAAATCTTCCTGTATAAATTTGGAGTGTTGTGTGTAGTTCTTTTCTATTGTATTCTTTTTTTCTGTCATTTCATGTAAGTGAATTGTATCTATGTCAAGTGTGTGGTCTTCCGATTCATCATATTCGATGGAGTCGATTTTATTTTTATTTTGTTTGTTTGTCTGGGCTCTACACAATTTCTCTCAGTGGTTCATTTTGCCACAAGCTTTACATATTGATTCAAAAACAGGACATTTCTCCTATCATCGAATTCGTGTATTCTACGCGGATTTGGTTTTAAATGTGTTTTATTTCGTTTGAATTGTTTTTGCTTTGTAAAAGTGTCAACCCTTTCGCTGTTTTGTGATATATTTGTATTCTGCAGATTTAGGGAGTTCATCTGCTTATTTATGGCTTCAAATGCCCTAGCAGTGTCTGCTGCATCAGTTAGTTTTAATTTATCTTTTCCAATAAGTGACTTTTGCACTTCGGGTGTTCGCATTCCCATATCAGCTCGTCAACGATCATTTCTTCTATGTCTTTGAACTTACATTTTTAGCGACGTTTTTCATTCTGGATAAAAAATTGTCAGTGGGTTCTTCAATATCTTGCTTTAACCTCTGGAATCCGTACCTGTGTATTCTGTAGTTTGAATGTGGTTCAAGGTGTTGTACCGAATTTTTCAAATATTTTGTCTGGCTTGCCACCATCTTCGACGCTGAGATCTTAATGAATTATATAAATCCAGACCTCTTTTTCGTCGGTCCATAGCAGTACATAGCTAACCTTTTCTTCGTCCGTTGTTCCATTGAGGAAACTTTTAAATATCAACTCGCATTTTTGTCTGAATTTCCTAAATGCTTCAATGATGTCGTCAGCTTCCTAATTCATTCTTAGGTAAAAATCCATGGGTGTAACGTTCGCCATTTTTCTCCTTTTTTTTTCTAAGATTTGATCCTTTAGTATTTCTTCAATGTGACGTGTAGCTGCCACCATGTCATGTTTCGTTGTTATTGAACAATAAATAAAGTCGATGTTTGATATTTAACAATATTTTTCTTACATACGGGTTGCACATTTCTCTACCTCGTCATCTATTATGAAAAGTCTTGGCTCTCTGTTTTCTTTTTACACCGTTTTTAAGATCATGTGTGTTGGAGCCATCGCTTACTTCCCTTTGTTTTTTACTATAAGTAACTATGATATATGAACAAAATTTAATTACGCCAACTCGGGTTCAATCAATTTAGCCTGACCCGGTGAAACAAACTGTTGCACAAATTCTAACCAATTAACAACATTTACTAAACACCTGTAAATGGGAGCAGCTGTTTGTCGTTTTCCTTTTTGTGTTTAGTCAATTAGGGACGGTTTTTGTGTTAATAAGAATTGTGTTATACTGATAGCATGATTCCATCGAATGTAAAATAAATCATATAACAACATAATGAATTATAATTTTAATAATATTTATTTCATTAAATTTTGATTATATATTTCCATTTTAAAATTATTTTACTATAAATTAAATGAATTAAAATATTACTTTATTTTATTACTAAATCTCCTTGGAATGTTAACAAAGTTAAATAATAACTTCGCCTAACTCGTGCTACCAATAATTATTTAGTCTAGATGCACAGATAAAATATTATTAAAATTATATTAAAATAAAAACAATAAAAACAATTTAATTCATATTAATTAAATGATTTAAAACATTACTTATTTTATTAAAAATATTATTAATTTCATTACTAATAGTAAAGGCAAAATTAAATGTTTCCATGCAAGAAGCATTCGGCCTTCATTGGCCGAACAATTAAATGTTATGGTCTTTTGAAAAGTATAAAATATTTTTATTAAAACAATTTTACAGGAGGAAATCAGATTTCTCTAATCTGCTCGATGTTATAGCGCTTCCTAATATTGATAGAATTTTCCTTCCAATCATTTTGTTTTGGATAGTGTGGAAAATTAAAGTGATTTTGTAGCGCTAGTCTAATAAAGGACAGTCTTCTTTAAGGCTTTAGATTTAATTCGTTTGAGGCCATTTTTATCCGTTGATATGAAAAAAACCAAAACAAAAAAAAAAACGGATATATGCAGATAACGGCTTACGGCCACATCACATTGAAATACTGGTTCTCGTCTGATCACGGAAGTTAAACAACGTGGAGTTTGGTCAATACTTAGATGGGTGACCGTTTAGGAATACCAAGAGTTGTAAGCTTGGATATGCGGGTGGTGTAAAGAATAATAGCTAGGATTTCAGCCGGGTTCGTTACATTCACTTACGCGCAGATACGTTTGGGAAAGGTATGTATCCACCTGTTCTACCTCATCTATGTGTTAAATAGTTGAACTTTTATTTGAAAAACATTATTGTCTCCCAAAAATTGTTAATACAATATTCACTCGGAAAAAAACAAAAAAAAACAAAAGCAAAAATTCTTACAATCAAAAAATATGTCTCGGCTAAACCTATAAAAGGTTGATAATCCGTAAAAACAGATCAATCAATTAATTGTATACAAATGACAGTTTATAAATATGTAAATGAGTTTTATGCTATATATTGTATTCATATGAAAGTCTGGATGTGACTAAACAAATTAAAATATTACATATTTTATTTTATTTTTTTCCAGGGATATCTATTTCCTATGTAATATGTAGATATATTGCAGCATAAATACCCTCATATGTTTAATTACAAACCCTTCGTAAATGACATCAGGATTTTGCATAATGATAATGACTTTAAAAAGTACAAGTTCAGCAATGCCATTTTAGAATTTCTTCATAAACTGAGTTTCTTGTCTGTTATGTATGAAACCTTTAAAATCTGTGTAACTTCTGATGAGCTTGCTAACGATTACATCAAAGTGCCCCATATAGTGATAGAAATTATTAGGAGGATTTTGAGATAATCATAATTAATTCATCGAGTCTAGAAGAAATCTCAACAGAATGCAGTGATTCGTCCTATATTTGAGACTCATCAGCAGTGCACTCCCGAGAATTGAACCCGGACCGTTACGATACGAGGCAAGCATCACACCAACAGCACCAACGGGCCTCGGTGACGAAAACGTAACTCGATATAGTGCCGCTCTTCATAAATTTCGTGGGGTAACTCATCCGACTGTGCCCCCACGGGCCACGACTTCTATCCCAAATATGCTCCATCCAGAGCATTAGAAGCCGGTTCAAACAAGAGTATACAAATGATAGAAATTATTAGGAAGATTTTGAGATAATCATAATTAAGTAATTCATAGAGTCTAGAAGAAACCTCAACAAAATGCAAAAAGCACTGAAAGCTTGCATCGTAACGGTCCGGGTTCAATTCTCAGTAGTGCATGCGCTCTTTTAGTGAGTCCCAAATATAGAACGAAACGGCCGTCCAGTGCTTTCTGCATTCTATTAAGGTTTCTTCTAGACTCGATGAAATACTTATATATCCATTATTTCATAATAATTTTTTTGCTACTATTTCTTTTCTGTTAATTTCACTTGCCCTTCCCTTCGCCATTATTACTCATACCGTCAATCTAAGGCCATAAGTAAACAGCATGAATCAGAAATATGAGCTGAAGAATTGTAATTCCGTAATTTCATAAAAAACAGCTATATTTCCTTCACAGAAGACTGATGCAACACAGTGTTTTCTTCAAAAATGTATTTGTATCATATTTTATTTTGGTTGGTGAATAAACATTGGTGCCAGACTTGTGTTCAGCTCTGCACTTGATTAATTCAAAAAGTATCCCTGACAAAGTAGAGATCAAGTTGTATTTAAAAAGCACGCGTTTTGAAAGTAAAGTGTCAATCTACTTGAGATTCAAAACTAACAGAATGTGCCTGCAGGACTACAATTTTCCCCCGTTTTTCTTGCTATTGTCGGTTGTCTGTTACCATGTGACAGGTGTTTGCAGTAAGGTCTTCCTTGTTTAGTTCGCCTCGATTATAAACATTCATTTAAATAAAAAAAAAAGAAAAACAAAATAGAGACATGCTTTGTTTATTATTCACACTATTGTTTTTCATTTGTGTGCCGACAAGTCTGCGTCAACATAAAAGAAAAATTTTCAGCCGATGACGTCAAACTAATTCACTCAGCAAAATACTAAGAAAATAAAAATTTCACTTTTCGGGATATTTTTTTTTTCTTTTGTGACACTAAAATTACTCTGTACTCGAAAGTTATGCTTTGAAAGTTATCTTGACTCCAAATAATCGGTTCTATCACATAAAACAAAATAGCACTTTATATATTTATCGGTAACGCTCCTGAAACCACCCACAACTATTTCTGATAATTAAATTCTCCGTTGTTTGTGTTAACACGCGCCCTCTCCACTCGGAGTTACTATAACAACAAAAAAAAACCAAGCTGCTACACTGCTCTTTTTGTTTTGTTTCATGTTTATATATAATGTGACGTAAAAGGAAATAATTCTTTTTTGATTTGTAAAATAACGAAACAATTCAATAGAAATAATTGAATTAAGTACTGGTAACGTGCAGAGGTTTGGTAATGCCCTTGATCAACTCCTTGATTGTATGCCCTAAGACTCAAGTAGAGGTCCTACTCCGAGTTCGCTTATCAAAACGCTGATCCACATTCACACCAGCCTGTGAGACTGTAGGGCGCTTGTACAACGAAGTTAACAGACAATTTCAAAAACTATTTTTTTTATTTCACTCTTTGATTGGATACCCTCCCGATATGAATATCTGGGACCCTGGTACCCTCTGCCCCCTACTGCACGCTACTGTTGTACCTGTATAGTTTACCAAACCAGAAGTACCGATTCATATATAAAAAGAAAATATCGTTATCTTTTATGAGTACTACCCTCGTTGACCTCCACCTCCTCCAATGAGGAGCAACTTGAGGGTGGAGAAGAGATGGATCCATGCCTTTTCCATTAATACAAAGTGAATGTAATAGAATTTGATCTCGCCGATAAACGTTGATTAGTCTCAAATCATTGCCTCCGTGTTCTCCGTAAGTAGGAAGTTCCACTCAGTTTTTCTTCAAGATCTGTTAGTTTCTGAAACACACCCGAGTGGATACTACCTTGAACCTATAAGCTGAACTTCTTCATTTCAAAGGTCAATCATTATCTATCCTTCTTACTATCATAATCTTCACTTCCTACCACCTCCTCTTATATGCATATTACGCATCTCATTCAGTAATCTTCTGATTTGAATGGCTCTCGAGCTTTGAATTGTGTGCTTTGCAGTAAAAAGAAATATAGGCTGTATACATAAACAAACGTGTTTATAGCAACAACAAAAAAAAAAAAAAGAAAAAAAGAAAATATAGGTAAAATAGAAAGAAATAAAAATACATTTTCTCGTTCTTACATAATTCATAAAAATTATTAATTTGCTTCTAAATGAAACGTTGGGTGGCAAAAATGGATTTGGTACGTCTTGATTTTTATTTACAATGCATTTCTATAGAATTATCTGCAATGTATTTTTATAGTGAAACCATTAAAAATACATTTATATTAATAGCCTTATTTATCAATAATATTTGCTTCAATTCCTGACCAATTATAATCCCTTTCTCCCATTTTCAATGCAACAGATTACCAGAAATGTTTAATTTATTAGAGCAGAAAGAAACAAAAGCGAAACCGTGGGGAAGTGGAGTAGCGTAAAGTCAGTGGGTAGCGATAAGAAGTGAGACATTACCTATGTATAGCTAAGTTCAAATGCAGTCAGCACTAAAATATAACTGTGACTGTTGCTTTGTTTTTTTCTTGTTAGAATGCTATGTCATACGAGGTGTACAAATAATTTATGAGTGAGTGCGTTTTAATTTTATTTTGTGATAATATTCTAAATAATCATTGTTAATTGATATTTCACAATTAACAGAAATTAGTAATATTAAATTACTACGAGTATGGTTCCGACACTTCCTATCGAAAGACTAATATTGTGACAAGAGCTGAAGGTTAAGTGAGGTAACTTAAGGTTATAAGAAGGATACTCTTTTAATGTAAATCCTCATTACTAGAAAACCATTGAAATATTAGATTTAACACTTGAACAAAAATTATTGTTCTAATTGCGAATAAGAAATCAAGTATTTAAAAAAAGATTATGGAAAGATTTGATATTTAATAACAGAATTTATTAAATCAGTCGATATAGTATTTACTAAGTATCTGCAAATATGGGTGTTCACGCACATGCCCATGTGAAAAAAAGTAAACTTGAATGTGGCGGTATGCGTATAACCAGAGTCCTTAGCTCAGAAATGGCTTCATGAAATTTTCCACTGATCATTTTTGTAAATATAAAAAATAAAAAATAAAGATCAAACACATTTTACATAGATAAAACTCTTCGTAATGTGTGAGTTGTACTTGTGAGTACAATTTTTTTTATTTCTTTCAGTCATAGGCTACCAGAAAATCTCTTCAATGAGTCTATCGGAATCATTTCTAATCAGACCCAGATCTCTAGCTACAATTGGAATTGTTGATGTCTTCATGTGCCACATTTCTGTGATTTCCAATTCAAGATTCCTTGTAATTTGATAGTTTTTTGAAGGTGTTCAAAGATACGCTACAGATGTAGGGACTGCCATGTCAATCAGCATATTCTGTTTTTGTGGTATTTGATCACGATGTTTGGGCGATTAGCTTTGATTGTTCAGTCTTTGTGCATTGTAAAGTCCCATAAAATTGTTACAGGTCTGGGTGGTGTTCATACTACCTGTTTCCTGCAGTTCCCTTTCTGTAAAAGTTGCATATTTTCCAGTGCAGATATTGGACCACTCTGTCATGCCGAGTTTTATATTCAGTGGGTGCCAATATTGTGCAACCTGATAGATACAAGATGGTCAATAGTTTCTGCATATTAATCAAAGAATCTGTATTTTGGGTTAAAACATTTTTTCAATATGCGTGCTTGTTAATTTCTAGTTAGCAAGCATTGGTCCTGTACAGTAAGAATATAATCTTCGGCTTCAGCTTTTAACTCTGCACTACGTAACCACTGATTGGTACGGGGTTTGATTACATCTGCTTGTTTGGTACGGGCAGAGTATTAACCACAAAGAGGCTTATCTTGTCATCGTTTTTGCATTTGGCCCATTGCATTTTATTTTATTTTGTTTTTTAGGCTCATTGTCGCTGTATTAGTTTTATTATGGTCTACTTACCCTTCTTCACTCACTTGAAATTTAATTTTGAATTTGTTGGCTTACTATATTACTGAATACAGTTTATTATTTCCTTCATCTTCTTTGACACAGGTCATCATTCAGTCTTCCGTAGTTTCCAGGTATCTTTGAAGACCGATTGTTGTAGTTTTGTAAAACAGTTCTAGTTGAACTATTCCTCTGCCTCCTTCGGATCTGGACACATACAGACGATCAACATCAGCTTGCATGCAGATGATGCATGCGCTGGCAAATGAGAAGCTTTCTCGTTTTGGAATCCATTCGCTAAATGTCAGATTATTATTATTATTATTATTATTATTAACACGATTTTACAGAAACACGTTTAATTTTTAAACTTATGTTAACATTTGCTGATATTGAATTTAAGATACGCCAGTCACCTCTGATGCCTTGGCAATTGTCCAACGATTATCGTAATTGATTTCGTAGCTATTTTTTCAAGACTTTCGCTATTTCGGTTTGTCTTCAAGTGACATTTCACCTCGTTTGAAAAAACGAATGTTACGCTTAAACTTATTTTTACCTAAATCTTATTCCTCAAAAAATTCTCAGCAGAAGGTTACACCCACTTCCGCCTTAGAAAGAAAAGAAAACATCACGCATACTCTGTTCATTTTTTTAATCGGCTACCGCAAAAAATCGGCAAAAACCAGAAACCACAGGAAGCAAATTGTTCAATCAACAACTACGGCACGTGACATACTAGTTAAGAATAATGTTGACTTGTGACACTTAGCAGTACAGTAAGCAGCCATGTCCAGTTCGTACACCACATTCAAATTCCGGTTTTAGGCGGTTAAACCACCTAGTATATTCCAATATATATATATATATATATATATATATATATATATATATAGGAGGGGCCTAAAATACCTGGGTATCCTTTTGCGTATATGTAACCTGTTTACGTGACTATGTGCGTGTCCAATATTTTTTAAGATTTGTCCCATTATTGGCATCCTGTAGCATTCTTACAAATGGAAAATTCATGTTCTTGATTCTAAGAAACAAACAAAAACAAATTCCTGTTTACTAATTCGTTATGATAGTAACTACAATTGCAAACAAACGACTCACTTTGTCTGCCTTTGACGCAGATTTACCGCTGAGACTAATCTAATCGTAAAACACTTAATACCGGAAAGAGAGAAGTGATTCATTCAGCCACAGTCTTATCACAGTTTCAATGAAAACCGACGTCACTGGATTTTATAATTGATAGTGGTTGGTTACGTCATGTGGACGCCATTTACAGGAAACAAATTCACATACATACACGAATACATTCCAATTCTTGATGCGTTTTTGACATATTTGCTTCCTCTTCTTCTATTTCGCCTCCCCCTTCTTCTTCTTCTTCTTCTTCTTCTTCTTCTTATTATTATTATTATTATTATTATTATTATTTACAAAACAGCACCCCATCAAAATGACTCAGGGCTACGAATATATGAATCCCAATATACCCATCATATCACCCAGACTGATAAGGGTATACCAGGTACATGCATCATAGCCAAATGTGTACGATATGGTGATAGGTTTTGATAAAAGCAGAACATACACTAAGGTCCTAGCTGGTGATACTGTTAGGTCGGGTAAACCAGTCCGCTCAAACGGTCTCCGATTGAAGGTGTTCCCAAGTAAAACTAAAAAAACAATATAGACGTGCGGCCATCATTTTCCTTTACTATTATAAGTGATACAACCTCTTCAAATGTTGAATGAGGTAAAAAAAATTTTAATAATTACAATCGACGATTCAATCTAAAGAGATTTGTGACACAAAAGGCACTGAAAGCTAGAGCAGACATTGCTGTTAAATCGGGAGATGTAGGCGAAGTAGCTACAGTTAAGACAGCGATGGGTTTCCTTGTTTAACAAGAACTAGCTTCAGGTATTTAAAATAAAATAAAAAAGAAATGTCTACCGAGGCGACTACTTTTGCCTCAAAATTGAATGGAATGCTACTGATCAACATTTCGCTAGTGTCACGTCACCGAAAGGACGACGTTTGATTACAAACGAAGCATCTGTGAGTAATTTAGAAATTACTACCAGAAGCTTTTTATTCCCGTTTTTCACTTTCATTTCCCCGTCCAAACTTCTCTGACGATATGAAAATGTTTAGTTTTATTTTTACATTTTTTATTTCATTTTTTTTTTTTTTACATTTTCCCAAATCATTTTTGGCCGGTTAACTTGCTTTTCTGTCATATTATACCGTTGGGAGAGTCAGTCAAATATTTGCGCACATTTCTGTAAATATATTTCGTTATGATTTATAAATCACCGGGGAAATCTTTTTCATAGTTATATAATACAGGGTGAGGCAGAAATGCATCACACATATACCTCCCAGAAATACTTCCCACATACTGGAAAATGATGTCTTCATTTAGCTAATTCCTTATGTGGGAGGCATCTCTGGTAGGTATATGTGGGAGGTGTTTCTGCCCCACCCTGTATTAGCATCTTGGTAAAGAAAAGAAAAACTCGTTAGAAACACAGAAAAGAGTACTGAACGATTTCTGTCCTCCTATATTTTCTAGGGCGCATAATGAGGAAAGAGGGTTTGGAATATTTGATACTCACAGGACAGTTGAAAGCAACCTACGTAGCGAACTTGAGTAAACGGATAGCGGGAAAAGGTTTAAGAGAGATAAGAAAAAGACAAAATTTATTAAGAGCTACAAAGGATAGCTAATTGTGGAGAGCCATGCTCACCAGTGTCCTTGAAGGGACACGGCACAAAAAAGATGAAGACGGTAAAAGGAATAACGAAGATTGTTTGTGTCAGCGAATGCAACTAGCTAAGTTAACAACAACGAGATGGTGAAAACCAGTATCATTCCTTTCCACAATTTTCTCCCTCGTGCTGTTTTTGTTTTCATATATAAGAATAAATACCCTCAGATAATTAGTGATCAATAGTTTCCTCAGTGTAAGTATAGGGACAACCCTTTGGATAGTCTTTAAAATCTGTGCCTGGTAAGATTTTGTTGGCATGTCTTCATCTTGGGCAGCAAGGATAAACCTTTTTCTTTTTGGTTTCAGTTCAGAGCTCCGTAAACTCGGTTGTATTTTTAATAACAGAGTTTTGTGTTCGCAATAGTAATATTATTGGTCCTGATCTGGCGGCTCGGTTCACTCATTTTCCAACCGCCGAAAGGTTGCCTCTGCATGTCTTTTCTATAAATACTTCCATGGTAATTGTTTGGATGAGCCATTCGCTATGGTAGAATTGTTGTTTTTTATTCCCCTCACCCCACAGACAAATGAATTGTAAATATGGGGACTAGTTAGTATTTTCATAGAGACAAAGAGGTATTATGGTGGTTGTAGTAAGAAAGGTACGTATGAATGTGTTGTTTTGGTGTAAGGAATATTGTTCGTACGATTGGGTCAGTGTTTGCGGCTAGCTAAGTTATAGTTAAGACAGAAGAAGACCGTCCTTTCCCCAATCCCCTTTTCGGCCTTGTGTCACATTTCTGTAGAAAACAGAATAAATATCGCCCTTCGCTATGGTACCTAGACTTTTTGAATTTAAGCGCAGTACTAGACTGGCATCGAAATCTCCTCAATTTACAGTTGAGCTGGCTAGATGTAGCGTAAATTCTATGTCAACAGCTTCTTTTCTCGCACATCGCTTGTGGAACTCCCTCCCACCTCCATGCTTTCCAGCCAACTTTAATCAGCAAAAATTTAAATGTCAATAGCTATCTACTGTATTCCTGATTACACTTCTATTGTTCTCGCTCCTTAATAATGTTTCTGTTTTATAATTTTCACACCTAGTATCCCTTTGTGTTTAATGGCTATCTACCGTCCTCCTGAATACTATTTCCTCTTCCAGTTAATTCTTCCAAACCCTGTAACACTTTGTGTCTTAGTAGCTTTGCGGCCTTGCATGGGGTTATATCAATTTAAAAAAATGATTGAACATATCAGTTTTTTTCAGGCTGGTTAATGTTTGCTTTTTGTTTGATTCTTTGTCTTCTTCGTTGATATTTCACTTTCTATATCATCTTGATCGCTTAGTTGCAGAAATTGTTTGGACGTTTGGCTTTTATTAATTATTGAATGTAGTTTTTAGTTGATTCATGCTAATAAATAAGTATTATATCTAGTTATTTATTAACTCAAGGATATTTTTCTAGAGTTGTGGTTTTATATATGAGTTCCAATTGGATTAATCCCTTACCTACAGCTGTCCTAGTTAGGTACTAGGCGATCTATATTTGCTTTGATATGATGTATTCTGTATACGGTTAGAGGGTTTCTGATCTTTCTTGGTATTCTCTGTACCTTTTTAAGATGCCAATTTATCACCTTAAAAGAATATGTAACAACAGGTAATGTACATGTGTTAATAGATTCAAAGCTATTTAACAGTTTTGTTTTACTCTTTTAAAACACATTCTTCTAATTTATTTCTGTCATTAATGCATATTAGACAACTATAAGTTCATTGATTTTGCCGTATTTTTACATTTCTTTCTGATTTAGTTCATGAATCACGTTTTACAGATGTTTACCTCCTTTAAAAGTTTCCTTCGCCTATTTGTCAAGGCCAAATATTGTGATAATGTCACTAAAATGGTTTACTGTTGCTAACATTCCTTCTGGTTCTTTACCATTTTGGCAATCAGTTTCAAATCATCGATGCAGAATAAGTGATAAATAAAGTTATTAAATATGTGATATTCCCAACCTGTGTTATTTAGTTCGCTTGACAGCGGTATTAATGCAATACGGAATAAGGTTGAAAGAGAGCTTTTTTACATATTCCACTACAAGTTATCACAAACGATTTATTTATTAAGGTAGTTGAGGATGAAAGTAGTATTTTATTTTTTATACTGAGTTCTAGAAAAAGGTGAGAAATTTTTATTAATTCTACCAATTTTATTATCCAATACTATCAATGGTTTTTTAGTGTATCCATATTTTTTTTTTACTAATGTTCACACAATACATGACCCAAGAGCCATTCAAGGTAGAGGGTTACTATGTGAAGTAATATTAGTATAGAAAAAGACAAGCGTTAGGTGTATAGAGCGGATTTCTAGACTTTAGAAGGAACCGGAAACAAGGGATAAACCTCTACTCCTGTTCAAGGGACCGGAAACAAAATCCTAAAGAGGACACCTCTACTCCTGTTCAAAAGACTGAGGTGGAGTGTGAACCTATTGATGGAGTAGAGAAAAAAATGAAATAAATAGTTAGTGAATAAACTTTCAGGGTACAAGCGCAGACGTTAAGAGTAAAGAGCTGAAGTAGACTTTTGAAGAAACCGGAAAGCCAGTCCTAAACAGGCAGCATGTGATAAACCTCTACTCCTATTCAAAATACTGGGGGAGCAGAAAAAAATGAAATGAATAGTGAATAAACTTTCAGAGTTATTTCCTATGTGACAATAGTCAAGTCGCTGTCACTGAACCGTTGAAACATGCGTGAAAGTATGCAAGCCAATGAAGTGGAAAGTAGGCGCGAACGAATGATTTCACAATAAAAGAATGTCAATCTGAAAAGAACTTGTTGAACCCTGACACTAAGAGGGTGAGAAGTGTTCAAAGAAACAAACCTGCATTGAGACAAAGGCAGAATAAGTGAGTGAGAATTAGAAAAAGAGGGAGAGAGCGAGAGAGAGAGAGAGAGAAAGAAAGCGAGAGAGAGAGAGAGAAAGAACATATAATGTTCGTAATTTTCTTTTATTCGTGTCGAAATACGAATCTATTGAAGCGTGAACTAAGAATGCGTTATTGAGAATATATTGCTTAGACAGTTATTAATGGCGGAATATTTGCATTTTCTTACTAAAAATCTTTTTCTTTTAATCTTTTGGCCATTTCTTTTGCTAGTCACTGTCTATAAGTACCTCATTATTCACAATTGTCAGAAAAGTTTTTTTTTTGTATTCTACTTATGCCATTGTTAAAATTATCTATATAATGTATTACTATTAAAATAAACTCTAAAATATAGTTATTGCTCTCTATCTAGACACCATATTGTAAACCAAGGATGTATTTTTACCTAATCCCCGCTTTTATACACATTCTATAATAGTCTTGATTGTTTTAACCACTTTTGGGATTGATTTTCATTAAATAATAAGTAAATGTTCTCTTTTTTGTTTGTTTTTTGTTTTGTTTTTCATCCTCGACTTTGTAACGAATCATACATTTCTGTAAATTGTTCTGTTATGTCTTGCACGTCAAAGCAGGCTGGTCATAGGTCGGTAATTACTTACTGTTTTGTTTTGTTTTTTTTTGTGGCATCTAACAATTCCAGTGAATATCCTTTTCTATTGTCTTTATTTTGCAGTTCATTATGTAGCAGTTGATGCAGCTGATTTTTCAGTTTTTGTTATAAAAGTATTATTATAATTTTGTTTTTTTCTTTTAATTTTTTATTCTAGACTTATATAGCACCCCATTTCAGCATTTTTGTTACATTTATCCTTCTTTGTAAACATTGCATTTCTTCTTATTATTTCTTTTTGTTTCTTTTTCTTCTACTTCTTATTTCCGTTATCATAAAACCATTTCAAGTAAAATATAAATTATGGCCCTAAGACACAATGAAGAGTTTACTATTCTCTTGAATGAGGCCGTTTTAAAACATAGATTCTTTAGATTTTGGAACATATTTCAAATGTAGAAAGCACTAGAGATGATCATGTTTACAGATCTTCATAATGCATCAACAATAATATTTTTCTTTCTTCTTTAAAGGCTATTAAACAAGTTATTTATGCTACTTAAGTATGAGGACACGTTCATTGAATAACCACCAACCCCAGCTTTAAAATCGGTACCTAATGTCACTGAAATGATTGCATGATAACAAGTTCCATCATCCAGGAACTGAGGTTGGGTGTTTTGAGTAGTGTTACAAGTGTTTTATGAATTACCATTTCCTGTACATATCTGTATTCAGACAATGCCTTTGTTATAAAACAGGATACGAATTGAGTGTCAAAGTATCGTCACGTCGTTTTAATGTACGTTTTTGGAAGAATATTCCATGCACTAAGCTTCTGACATTATTTTAGAAATATATCTGTAGCTAACTACTTTATTGCCTGTACGTATGGAATATACTCAAAGAAACTGGGAGTGTTAATTAAATCTTCGCATTATCATATGAATATCTAACACCCGATTGTCAAGAAAGGAAGAAAAACCTCTTTTGACTTCAATGACGATAAAATATTCTAGGCAATATATATTTATTAATCCATGCCTAGATGAGCACGAGGCCACAACAGTAAAACACTAAGTAAAGAATGAATTCACTAGTAATGGATTGCGTGAGTTATTTTGCTAAACATATCATTACACCTTATATATAAGTAGATATAATACCCAAGTTTTAATTTAAAAGAAATCCATTCACATATTAGGCCTAATCAGTAAACACGAATAACTTGTGAGCGTTCATGGTAGTATAGTAGTTAACATGTTCCTCCACACAGGGCAGTGATGGTGAGTTCGAATCTAACTGGTTGTCTGAAGTGGTTTTAACCCATTCAATCAATAACAGAATGTCTCAGTGATCTTTAACAAAACTAATACAAATACATACCTAATTAAAATATAAAATTGCTCCGAAATAATTAGTATTTAATTATATATTCGGAAGAGGATGAGTTAACGAATTTTAGGGTTAATTATATATATATATATATATATATATATATATATATATATATATATATATATATATATATATATATATATATATATATTTCGACATAAAATATAAAGTAAGATTTTATACGAATAGTCAGTGCTAAGACATTCATCTTAACACATTGATGATCACGTTGAGCAGTAATAAGTTATAGGTAGAAACCTATAATTAATACAGGATATTTTTATAAAGCTATAATTAATACCAGATTTTTATTATTTTTCTAATTAATATCGAATTTTACTATGGGCATTAATGGGTTAGAATTCTTCAGTACAATGCAACACACACATACCTTGATATATGGATATGCACAAATAAGTAAATCTTGGTTTCAAATTCAATTGAAGAAATGTCGACAACAAAATCGTCTAATCATGTAAGTCACTGTCAATATAAAAATTATATAATAAAAAAAATGTTGGAATTGTATAAAAATTAACATAAAAATTATTTATAATAACAAAGATAATATTAAAACTGCATGAAAGACTAAGAAAATTAGAAAGTTACTAAGACGGTTTCTTTGAAAAAGAAACTGCTAAAGTGGATCCAGGCGCTTTATTAAAAAGTATAATGATTAAAGTTTGATATTGGAAGAAAAAAAAAACAGTCGATTCATAACAAAATCAAAATATGAATAAGAAATGATTAACAAAAATTTCCAAAAGATTGGATCAACTTTGATGTTTTCAGAAACCCGTAAAATTAAAGTTTGCAAACAGGCGAGATTTGAGTGGATAGTTAATTTCGAGTTTTAAAAATGGAGATAAAAGGTATTCGTCCCCAAATATTTTTTTTTATTTTTTATTTTTATTTTTATTTTTTTATTTTTTATTTTTTTTTATTTTTTATTCAGTTGGAGCTATTTATTTGCTATATGAAGGAGAAATTTTGTATGACAAGCCCAGAAAGGATTTGATCGCATTCAAGCACTAAAGAAGGCTACAATTTGGAAAAGAAGACGGTTATTACTATTGCTGCTTCTTCTACTGAAGAAGAAGAAGAAGAAGAAGAAGAAGAAGAAGAAGAAGAAGAAGAAGAAGAAAAAGAAGAAGAAAAATCCTTAAAAATTTACAAGAATTATCTCATAACCATAAATGACTATCTCAAAATTAAAGATATTTCTCATCTATTCGATTTTTTTCTAAACGTTGATATTTTATTTCATATATTCGAGTGTCTTTTCTAAATATATGAGATATCTCTTATTGTCGAACATCTGTTACGGAAATCAAAGTATTTTGTCTAAACAGCCCAGAAAATCAAGATAGGTCTTCCTTTCTGACACCTTCGACGGTCGACATTTCGAATTTGTGAAGTTTTCGATGGAAGTGAAGTTCTTTGGTTAAAAAATTGATTTACATGGACATGGAAAAGAAAGTAAGTAAAATCCCTTTGTTCTTAAAGAAAAAAATTGTTTTTCATGAACTGTTGTTTCATAAGAGGAAAAAAAATTGTATTTGAAAGAAAGATTAACTACCTTGATAGTGTGAGGCGCACAAGGGAAATTTTGTGCAAGACCTATATTTTATTTTATTTATTCATTTTTATTTATTAATTGAATACACCCAATGCAAGGCAGTAAAGCCACAAAACACAAGGGGTTACTGGGTGTGAAAGAGTTATAAAACAGAAACATTATTAAGGAGCGAGAACAATAGAAGAGTAAACAGGAAGACATTGGATAGCTATTGACATTGCATTTAAATTTTTGCAGATTAAAGTTGGCTGGAAAGCATGGAACCGAAAGGAAGTTCCACACACAATAAGTGAGAGAAAGGGAACTGTTTACATAGAATTTACGGCTACATCTAGCCAGCTCAGTTGTAAATTCATGAGACCTCAATGCCAGTCTAGTACTGCGCTTAAATTCAAAAAGTCTAGGTACCATAGCAAGGGTTCTTCCGAACAATTACCATGAAAGTATTTATAGAAAAGACACAGAGAGGAAGGACCAATAATATATTGATTCTTCTTTGGATTTTATCAAGAATCTCTAAATATATAGCACGGGTACCGGCCCATATGTGGCAGCAATATTCGAAGGATGGACGAATGATAGACATATAAATATGTAAGATAGGTTCCCGAGAGAAAAATTGTCTAGCACAACTCAGTGATCCAAATTACTTAGCAGCAGACTTAGTAATTGATTCAATATAGTCTTTCTTTCATGTCAGCCGTGAATGTTAGACAGAGAAGGTAGAAAGGGGTCTCTCAGGTTATTAATAGAGAGCAGTTTTGTGTTGTTTTTTTTTGGGGGAATTAACAAGCTATTCTTTGTCACAGTTAACAACAGACTGTTGGTCATTTTTTTTTAGATCAGCCGCCAATTTGACCTTATTGAACTAATTGAATTAATAAATGTTTGTTTCTTCTACAAATTTCGCTTGGAGTAAGAGTTTTATCTTTTTCGTTAGCGCCTCTTAAAGTACTTGTAAAAAGAAAAATAAACGATCTGAAATCCTCTCCTCTCTTTATTTTTATTAACTTTCTTTCAAAACCTGAGATAAATTATGATGAAAAAAGAATTAGTACCTATAACTTTGCTAACAGTCATTAACATTTCAAGTTTTGTTTGGAAAAATGAACCTCCAGAGAGGTTCTGTACAAAAGTGCGTTTATTTTATTTTTTTTTTGTTTTTTTGCATTTGTTGAGACAGTTGCCATCAAGTGGCAAAAATGTCCGGATTTTTGAGTTTCTCTACTCTAGAAAGACAAGTGAAGCACCACCATTATTTGGGAAAAATCTCCAACTCATTTTATCAGACTTAAAAAATCCCCAGTCCGGAATAAATTCATCCGTTACTGAATAGGGCAATGATTGTTTTTCTTTGACGCAGACAAGTTGGTCGTTATTTCTTGAACTGACTGATTCTCAAGGTCACTGCAATGTTTTTCAAAATGAAAGACCGCCCACACAAATGTTTTTGTTTTTTTTTAATATCAAAGATGAAAGTTCATTTGTTTTTCATTCAACTCGCTTTTAATCTGATGAACAGAAACGAAGAAGAAAAGAAAAAAAAATGAAGAAAAAAGAAAAAGAAAGATGAAAAAGAAAAAAGGAAAGAAATAAGTGGTATAAAAAAAAATAAGGTGGCCTTTTATCAAGTGAAATTAACTGAGACTGAAGTTGGTTTTCAAGCTGTAATAAAAAGGGAAGAAAAAGACTGTCACGTTTATAACCTAATAAGGCCAATCAGAATGGACGTCGATACTAATATAAGCTTGTTCTTCATAGTGGCATAAAATCGCTGATAAATAGGTGTTTAGGTTATTTGACCTTGATCTGGTGAAACTAATAGTAGAGTATTGTGAATATGTTGGTATCATAACGGTTATCGACGCGGAAAGTGAAATCGTCTGTTGCTTTCACTTGTATACCAATGTCCTTAGGGAAGACACAAATCCATCTTTTCTCCCCACCCACGGGTCATGGATTAAACAGCAATGTAAACTGGGTTCTTTGGACTTAGGTGGTATAGGACAACTCTGAATTCAAAACTGTAGCAAAGGTTACGGAAAACCGCTCCAACAAGAAGTTACGCCAATTCGCAGATAATAAAGAATCTGTGGAAAAGCCATGATTGTCGGCGTTCTGAAGGGACATTTTATAAAAAATAAAGTATTGTATACTCTTCCTTCGTGCTGCCTTGATTACAGTGTAATATACGTTGAAGAAGTATTTGAAAACTGAATAATTATATTTATGTAAGGATTGTCATTGTCTAGGCCGTTAATAAAAATTGGCAATTTTTGTTGAACAGATTCAAGGTTGATTTCTTCTTCTTTTTCTTCTATTGAATTTATTTACAGAAATCATTTTTCTTAAGACGTTACTTTATTTTGTAAGAAGGTGAGTAAACACTTAATTTCATTTTTTACTATTACCACTCTATCTTTTGTATTGAGACTATAATTACTAAGACTGCTTGCCATGTTCTTTTGGGGGCGAAACACCTTTTATTTATAAATAAATATACTTTTTATATGCCTAAATAACTTATTATTATTATTATTTTATATGTTAATATGGTATAATCATTCTATAATCTTCATCTATCTTAATATCTATTAATTTCATTACAGCATTGTTACAGTTTCGACGTTGACATTACTAACAGCTCTTTGGACACCTTAACGTGGTGTAATGGCTAGCAAGCTTCTCTCGCTAGAACAATTATGACAGAGTACAGAGTTCGATCCTCAGTGGGTGCCCAATACTTTCGGGCTTGTGCCACTTTTAGGCTACGCTTAGAAAATCACAATTACTTGCAGCACTTTTTAGTAGTACTCGGATATCATTGCTTGAATGTTTTTCGATTATCTTTTTAATGGTTTATCACAAGTTTTCTTTTGGACTAAAATCTCGAGTGGTTAGGAGACCATTCCATTAATTTGGTATATTTGAAACCATTTTTTATGTGGAGAAAAGGTGGGTTTTACAGAATGTGGAGAAGCATTTTCTTGTATGAATATAATTTTAGCATAACGCTTCTAACTTATTGATTGTGACCAGAACCGCTCAAACATAAGTATATTGTCCAAGAATTTATAGTAATTCTCTTGACACTACCATCCATTTTGAACGGACTTATAATTTTACTACCTTCAATACTAGCTTAAAATATTACTCCTCATCACGTCATTTTGTAAGTCTTGTTTGTTGATTATTTCAAAGAAAGTGTCAAACTTTAATCTGGCCATTATTTACATTATTTAATCTGGCCATCAGATACATCCTATGTAGCTCTACATTTATCACTAAAAACTACTGTTTAGAAACCGGTTTTCATGTACTTCTTCATCAAATTACACGTTTTTCTCCCTAAATGTTGTTATTTTGGTTTATTTCACATATCAATGTTTTTAATATTCTGCATAATTTTCTGTTTACATTAGTAATATCAGATTCTTCAAATAATTTTTAGATCTATGAACACAAAAAGAATCTTATACCCAACAATATATCAAATGCATTAGTCATACATAGAAATAAATTTAACCACGACTTTAATCGAAAGAATTCACTTATTAAAAAAGAGAGTAACTTATTTAGACGGAAACTTCTCGAGAGTGCCGCTATCGAATCTTATCAAAATATAAATCTGCGCGCCGGATTTTTTTCAAATATCCCCATTCTTGGAAGAAATACTCCTTTCCCAAGCCAACATACATGGCTATAAAAATGTTAAAAATTCAAAAGAAAACAGTTAAATTCATAACCTCCTGTTTTTTTTTTTTTTTTTTTTAAATATATAATACATAAATTTATTCCATGCTAAAGCAATTTAAATATTAATTGCATAAAAAATTCAACAACATCATTTACTCACTTTCGTTTATTACGCATTAAATTACGTCATTTAGCATCATTCACAATTTATCTAGACTTTTCAATTAACCTGATGAATATTTATGACCGTCTCTTAAATTAAAAAAAAATTGAAAAACTAAAACTTTTTTACTTTTGTTTATAAATACTTGTTGCAAAATACAATCCTTACATTTGCCTTCAGAGGACGAAACGCGTCGGCTAAGAGAAGTTGTCCTTTTGTCTTCATTCATTTATATATATATATATATATATATATATATATATATATATTTTGCATGTATGTATAAAATCTTCATTTTACCGTAAATACGATCGATCAATGTAATTTAGGATGATAATGCACTGAAGCTAAGCAATCCTCGAAAATACAAGGCTCAGTATCAAGCGATAGAGCAATAATGAATTATTAATAATTAAAATCGTTAACTTTTGTCAATCTGTACTAAAAAAAGTGAACTATTATATAGATAATCACCCTCACTCTCTTTCTCTCTCTCTCTCTCTCTCTCTCTCTCTATATATATATATATATATATATATATATATATATATATATATATAGAGAGAGAGAGAGAGAAAGGAGGAGCAGAGATACACTGAAGGCAAAAGTTTGGAGTCAGCCTGCATTTCTTTAAAAAACACCTTAAAATGTGATATTTTAGTATTTATTTTAAAGTAAAAGATTAAATTTCGATAACTATAGTGTATTTGCTTTTATTTCGACAAAAATTAGCGCTTAACTATAAAAAAAAGTATCATATCTTGTTCTCATCAATAAAACCACCACCTGCCTTAATTCTTTTCAAATAATTTGCGTTCTGTCTAACAGTTTTTGAAAAAAAAGTAGATGGCAGACCTTCCCAAGCCTCTTCAAACACTGAAAATGTCCCTCATACTTTGAGTATTCTCTTCAGACTCTACTATCCAATTCCTCCCATACTAATTCAATGGGAAAGAGGTCAAGAGATTTAGGTGGCCAAGTTATAATTTCCAAATTTTATGTTGTTTTTTTTATACGTGAGTTAATTTTGAATAAAAATCTCTAGCACTCTCTCCCCCAAAACAACCCCATACCATAACAGAGCCACTACCATGCTTAACTGTTGGGACCACACGTTCTTCATTCAGTCTTTCTCCTGGCGCTATTCTCACAAACACTCTTCTCTTACTATCAGACTGTTCAAATTTGAACTCGTCTGTCCACAATACATTTTTGCCACTCTTTCAATGCCCAGTTATGCTTTTTTTTGCTCATAGCAGTCTTTTCTGTTTATTCATGGCCATGTACACTGAGCCTCGCTGATCTAAATCGATTTTTCATAGTTGAGAGCGACACTGATTGCTGTCGAGAGGAATTAATTTCAGTTGTAAACCCTGGAGCAGTTTTCCTTCTATTTCTTTTGCTCTCAATAATCAAGTGTTTATCTTCAAGAGCAGTTGTCACTTTTAGTGCTCCAGTTCTTTTTCTCAGAAAATTTTCTGTCAATATTTGCGATAGTTTCTAACCGCCTTTGTAACGAATATTGCACTCCATTTTTGTCAATTTGTCTTTGAGAGTAGACTTCCTTGAATAAAATTTCAATTTGTGTCTTCATTTCAATGCTTAGCTGCATTGATTTTGCCATTTTGTGCAAATAACTTCACAATTAAAAAGAAAAAAACTATGAAAATACTGTCACAAAGATACAATCATTTTTTTTATTATTTAAACGGAGGCAGCTATAATTTTTTTATTTACAACATTAGTCAATGCTGAGTAATCATTTCGAATTTGTATTAACACTTAACTTAGTTGAAAATTTTGGTAATCTCAAAAAGTCTACTAAGCGGTTAATGGCGAAAACAAAATATAATGTTCCTCGTACAAAATATCCATAATTTAGCAAAATGTATTTTGGACAGACGAATCTTAAATTTTAACTATTTCGTTATAAGAGGAGTGTGGAGAAAGACTGAAAATAAATACATTGTGGTTACTGAAATTTTATTTTTTACTTTAAAAAATACAATATATATATATATATATATATATATATATATATATATATATATATATATATATGAATGAAGACAAAAGGAAAACTTTTCTTTACCGACACCTTCAAGGGATTTATCAAGGATAAAGTTCCTCAGGAACTTGTTTTGTAAGGATTTTATTTTGTAACAAAAACAAAAATATCTTTTAAAATATAAAATCCTTACATTTAGCGTGAAGTCCCTCTGGGTATGAAACTCTTCAACAAAGAAAAGTTTACCTTTCGTCTTTATTCATACTGTTTTTTACTGATTTTTATTTATGTCTGAATTTTTACATATATATGTATATATGCGTGTGATTATATCTTGAAAATCGTATCAACATCGATTTGCAAGATAATACCAATTTTATTGTGAAATCATGGGTTTGCATAATACAATCTGACATATTGTAAGTTTACTAATGAAAATCAACATACGTGTTATTCTAAAAAAATATCTCTAATTACAGGATTGATTCCATGGAAAATAACAGAAGGAATTAATGAAGTTAAACCAAAATCATTAAAGGTCTGTAATTATAGGTTGTAAATTTAAACATGAAATGCGTCAAAATGCTTGACATTATTCAATTGGTTTGATGCGTTTTTGGTTTTTATATAATGCGTATTTATTTGAGAAGATATAAACAACATGAAACGGGTATATAACACGCACTAAATGCGCATGAGGAAATCACATTGTGAATTTTTTACGCAGATCAATATGTTAATTTTCAAAATAGATACGTAATACGGGTAAGTATATGTATGTGTTAATTTTCAAAATAGATACGTAATAATATATACATATACTTACCCGATTCTCCCCAACACTATTACTTTTTCTTTCTTTCTTTCTTTCTTTCTTTCTTTCTTTCCTTCAGCTTCGGTAAATTTATATCAAGCTAGCTAGTGATATACTAAAAATCTTCAAAAAAAAAAAAAAATCACAAAAAACCCCCCAAAACATCGATATAAAAACTATTACAATGAAATCGGAAGCGATCTTTTTGAATGAAAATAAAAATAAACCCTCTTCATGCTATTTAACGACAAAGCAGAACTACCACATATTTCTTTCTTTCTTTTTTGCTTCTTTCTAACTAGTTAAATGTTGGATATGTTGCTTATTTTCATCCTATCTTCAATGTTAGAATCAATAAATAAAACACGCTATAGCAACTATCACAATACAATCAGATATAGTCTTTTTGAATTAAGACAAATTAAACTTTAAATTTATTTTAAATTTATTGGAATGTTTTTTCTGTTTATCAGTAAAAAGTCTATAAAATCGTCCATATTAACAAATCTGTCAATACAACATAATTCTCTTCATTAAAAAAAATAGGAAATAAAATATAATTTTCTGAAGCGTTATTTGAGAAAAATAGCTGATTTAAGTTTTATTAATCCAAATTGAAGGAAATATTACTTACTTTTAGTTTAAAATAACATTTTTTTTTTAACACGGGGGTGGGTGTTTTTATGAGGTGTTGACACATTTATTAACAATCTGATGTTTGGGAAATTTATGTAAGGAGGAAATAATTGTAATAAAAATAAGTGACGAATACAACGTAAAAGCCTTTTTCTATATCATTTTTATAGTACCCAGTAATCTTTAAAATTTTGAATATCTTAAGCATACTTTGGCTTCATAGTTTTGCGCTGACGCTTGTTGAGGAAATGTTAAAATAATTTACCAATAAAATTTAAATTTACTATAATTAGCGATCTTATATTCTGATAGTCGTGTATGGATGTCCGTACTTATAAAAATTGGCACGTTTATAAACACACACACAAAAATAAAAATTAAAAATTATTTTAAAAAAACTTCGGGTCGTTGTGTTGAAGATTCTCAGAGGTAAGATTCCCTTTTTCACTAAGAGAGTCATTTACTAACCACAATAAAACGCTGTTGCCATCTCTTACACACGACTACTTTAGTATTCCTACTTCACATTTTAATAAATTATGATAAAATCATTAAAAAAATCTATTTTTGGTGATCTCTCTCTCTCTCTCTC